>JAHWFP010169964.1:377333-403566 GCA_023313725.1 Lithobius niger
CGAGCGCCTAACCTAGCTAATACGCTGGAAGTCCTGGGTTCACGTCCGCAGTCGAACCATTTTTTCCCTTTCTTTTCCAGACAAAGAAAGCTCACGAGACCCGTTTTGATGCTGACTGTGCGCTTCGTAAACTATCTGACAAAACTTTCTGATTTTATTTTCAAAAAAAATTCCGAAACAATTATGAAAGGGCAGATGGATGACCCCTTCCTTTCTTCTTCAGTTTCCTACCACCTACAATCTACTATATTAGCTAAACAGAAATAAAGTTGGACCTGTAATATCACCGCACATGTTCCATCACTCGTTCTGGGTCGCGACCCCATGCTGCCAAATATGGTCCTAACTAATTTTGGGGATAACGCACGTTGAAAATACGCTGTATCGGTTTTATAGAAAGATGCAGGGCCATACCTAGCTGCCTGGGGGGAACCAACCTCAACTGTCTTTTACAAATTCGTTTTAGTTTAAGCGTTTTTGGGCTGGACTTTTTTCGTCGTGATGGGGGGGGGGGGCCGTAAAACTGGGAGGGGGCGTAAATTTCCGGTTTGCCCTCCCAGAAAAAAATTCCAGCTACGACCCTAGTACGAATGCTAAAAGATAAACAAACACTGGCGCACTGATGACTGCACGTTATGATCATCAATGTCTGTCTGTTGCTGCGGTAAAATACCCACTCGCTAGTTTTATTTGAACAACGTTGATTCTGGGGTCTTTATTCTGTGTTGATGTCGAAATTTACGTCCTATCGTTGCCGACTATGCCGATTTCAAGGAGGAGGCATGCCTTAGGGACCGGTCATTATGTATCGCTTTTTTTTTAGGGTGGGGGGGGGGGGGGAGAAGAAAAAATTTTTAACTCCCCCCCCCCCTTCCGGACAGTAAGTTTACGCCCCTGCGACCGATCTCATTTTTTCCCCCCGACCGTTATTTTTTCCCTTTTAGCCTAATTTGTGACTTCATGTTTTTGTATTATGCGGGCATCAAACACGGCGTTACAATACAAAAACAGCTTAAATAAAAGGCATAAAATTGGGTCGGTTTTAAGTGTACCAAAAAAAAAAATCTTCTCCTGACCGACCCTAGTTGTAATTTAATTGGTACTGCAGCGAAACTTTTTTTCCTTAGGCCTCATGTCTGCTACGACAATTTACGTCTGAAACTCCTTCCGCAATTTAATTTCTTCTCCGCCTTTGGTTTTGTCCATCACCGTGTCAGGAACCTGACATCCCTGCCCCACCCCTTCTTTCCCAGTTTCTTGCGGTAAACATAGGATAAACCTAATTGTCGATCCAATTCTCGTTTTGCCCTTTCTTTACCTATTCGGTAGCAAATCTACTTGGTGGAATAGATAAATACGTTCATCACTCGCCATTTCTCCTGATAAGCTCAGAACAAGGTTAACTGGGATTGAAGCTGCGTGCATCGAATAAGGCAGCTCTATCTCACTTGGCTTTCGCTCAGAAGCGGCAAGTTACGTGACATACGGTTCTTTCCTAAACGACCAAAAGGAGCGTACCAAACGCACCACTGTTGGTGGCAGTTTGGCTCATTCCCTGCTAATAGCCGTGTTGATGCGGCTTGATTGACGTCAACATCGTCAGCGATGAATCTGTTTCGTCAAAACTGTTACGTCGCGCATGCTCAAACCTCCACCCCAGCAAACCATCTCCCTGAGATGGTTCACAATTTGACATTGCTCTCGCCTGGTCACATCTATTAGCCAAACCTGGTCAAATCCAGTAGCCAGGTCTGGGCGCGGTGAAGGTATGACTTATCGAATACTTGCTGAGTTTGTTGAGGTGTGTTGTAGTTTAGGAAGGTACTGAACGGCTGACGCAACATCACTGCGCACGCGCAACGTCAAGTTTGGATCCAAACTGTCTCTAGCAGTGGTGCGTTCTATTCGCTCTGTTCGGTGCTTTAGGAAGGTACTGTTGAAGTGCACGAAGAATCACTACGTCACAGACTAGGCGTGTAAACATCGCGTGACGTCACCGTTGAAAGTAGCCCGAGAAGCTTTCTGGCGGGAGTGAGATACTCTTCTGACCGATTGGTAAAAAAGAAGCTTACTAGCGTACACGCGCCACATCTGTCACCGGGATCGTACCCTTAGACGATCAGATTAAAGGTAAATGAATTCATATAAAACTATTTCCGGTAATATATCGAGGAAAACTGTTAAAATATACCGGAGGGAGTTATTTGCCTTTAAGGCTTTTTCAATCTGTGGCCTTTTTCGTGTGAGTGGTTGCATGTATATTTTGTGTGCATTTATAATTTGCAAAACAAGCAGACGCCTAGTTAAGGCAGTTTTTTTTTTGCCTGTGTTTGATGGTTTCTGTTTTAGTTGTAGTTCGTGTGAATAATTACGTGTTCATTTTCTGTATGCATTTTTAATCTTTCAATTTTGTAGGCGTTTGTTATTTATGGCGTCTATTGTGTATTTGTTTGGGGGTTTAGGTTTTCATTCAGTTTCATGCGCGTGTATATGTTGCATTTTTGTGTGTGCTTTTTTTGTGTAAAATATCCAACCATTTTGTTTGTTTGATTAGTGATGACATAGGCGCGTGTGCATGGAGGCTGACATGTCACAATCCTTGTTCCCTGGAATTGGAGTTCAAATTATAATTCGTTGTGTTCGAGTGAACTCTAATCCGTTTTTATTCGTGTACTTTCACAGCTGTGAGTATGGGGTTACGAGCTCTGATGTTTTTTTTCTAAACGGTGCTTCCTGTCGCTTCCTTTTTTTTTTGTAATTGGTATGGTCAGATCTATCGTGTCTAAGGTATTTCCACTGTCCATCCAATTTTGTTTGCGAAAAAACGGAAAATCAGAAATGCGTATTTATGTTTAGGTTCCACCCAAGATTTGATCCATGTTTATTATTTGATGGCAACACACTAGCGCGTGTTTAGATTTAGCATGTGTCATCTCACTGGGTAGTTGACTCTGCATTGTTGCAGTCAGATGCAGTATCGTGGTCAACAATCGAGGAAACAATTCAATTGGCTTCCTGAATTGAAGAACTAAATAAGTCATTCAGTCATGCCGGCCGTCTAATTTTGAGGCCTGGGTTAGGCTGACAATGCTAACTGAAACAAGATACGATAGCAATGTTACTTACCCCGCGCCCAAGCATCGTTGCATCTTGTTCGAGAGAGCTCTAATCTGAACTTACATGCCTCGGCTCTTTATTACACCATTGTTACATGTTTCAGCATTGAAACATTTTGACATTGTTAGCCGCGCCGCCTCAGCCTCCTTTCCACTTTTCGAAAATTCTCGTGCGCAAACGAACACTTTAATGAGCACTGCTTGCCGGCTGTGCTAATAAACATTACAAAAGACTCAAAATAAAATACTTTTAGTCACGTGGAAAAGAAACCGGCTACAATTTTTTAGACTTTTAAAGTTCTTAAAATTTAATTGGCCGTTAAGAGACTATCTGAATAACGTTTACTCTTATAAATTCAAGAAATTTTCGCCATTAAAGACAAAAAAAAAGTTAAGAGAATCAATATACCGGTTTATATATCCTCAAAATAATCCTAACAGCTCAGAGTATTATGTACCAACTCTGTTTAACGGACGATCTGTTGATTTGTTGAAAGTTCAAGGCATTGATAAATTAAAAAAAAAAAAAACTTAAAAATTACTTTTTGTCGCATTAATATAGTTATTTGTGAAATCATCTTAAGAAGGTTACTATGTTAATCTTACTTTTTTACTTTTCCTTGATGCATATATAACTAATTCTGTATGAAAGTAGCACTACCTGGGAGCAAACTGCAAAGGTAAACAATATCACCGCCACTTGATGACGCCATGGTATTTTCGTTCGCTTTTCAATCGGTGATAGTGCCACTTTAAGATAGTCTGAGTATGCTATGTATGCTATGTTGCTATGTATGCTATGTTTGCTATGTATGCTATGTACGTAAGTTAATCGACATTTTAGCGAAAGTTGCCGACGCCACTGATATCCCCGGTATCGGTTCAAGCCTTAATATATACGCATTTGTAATTTTGTAGCTTGTAGTGTATTTTGATTTGTTAAAATTATCATTGTTTTATTTTATTATTATTGTTAATTTGTGTAATTATTTGTATCTACATTATTTTTCGCAAAGCACGCACAAGTTCACAAAGTTCACAAATTACCAAAAAAAATCTCGTGTGGACCGCTAGTCAATAGTGTGAGGATGTATCTCGCTTTCCCGCTCCACCTTACTTCTCCAGTCCTTTTCATCTGTGCGCATGAGCACAAGCCACCATCCGGGCTGTGCTGAGAGCAATAAAGAAAGCAGTTGGCGCAAGCCTGACACACAACAAGTCGTTCCCCAATACACGCAATAAACTGGATTACTCTCAAAATTGCATTTGGACAGACTATCCGGGGCAGGGACAGGATTCAAAAGGGGAATCCCGACAACGGCAGCTGGAGATGCTTTGATGAAAGATTCTGCGGATGTTGAACGAACGAACTTGCCTAGAACCAGGACGTTAAGACCTTGCTGCAAAATATGGTGTACGAAGGGGAAGTTTCTAATGAACACGTCTGTCCTTTGGCCGTGTAGGAATTTATAACCCACAATTAAGACCAGGAATAAATTAGACGCAGGTGTGGGGAGGAGAGATGGGGGCTGCAGACACCTTCTGCATTGTTCTGTGCCTGATAAATACAGCACGCTGATAAACAAAAGCTGTGGAAAGCATTAGCGTAGCATTTATTTCAGGTGGCCTTGGATAAAGAATCACCAGTTCCACCGATCGCTACTGGAGGGCGCCGGCAGTTTCAGTCTTGATATGACCTACTATTTAAAGGTACATTTCTCCCAACGTCATTTTTTTCGATCCTTGCGCTATAACAGCCACACGCAGATCTCCAGCCGTGCATATTACCTTTGCACCGTGTCACGAGCCTCTGCGTAGTAATACAAGGCCAACTGAGATAGTAACTTCGTTCCTTGCAGCGAGGAACGTAGCTATTATCTCAGCTTGCCTTGGCTTTAGTAGACGAAACGGCATGAACGCAAAAATTATGTCGTCGCAAACCAGAAAGATTTTCGTATTTTAACATCACACTTTATAATTTTTTAGGCTAGTATCTTATAATTTTTCTTCGGCAATCTATTGGCATAAATAATTTTAATTTTCACCGCATTAGTCTTTTACATTTTTTATCTCATGGTAATTATTAACAAACGATTAGAAATTAGTACTACACACAGAGGAAACGTCATGGTTATTGCAAGGTAAATATTATCAGGATGCTGTTAAATTAGTTCCCAATGTTCAACAGGTAATCTCCTAGACACCACATTTTAAAACGGATCTTTAACAATGGATTGACTAACAGGAAGGAAATAGACCTTTGGGGCCGTACTTGACGAGTTGGATTGAGAAAAATGGCGTTGGACGGAATGTATCTTTAATTCAAATAATTCACTGGTTTCTATGTCGTTTTTGATTGGTCGATAGTCGATTCGTTGGCAGTGTTAGACCCCAGTTACCCTCAGGAACCAAGGTCGGCGAGCATGGTTTGTTTGGTTGGGTGGTTTACTGCCTGAATCGTAATTTGAATGCTATATGCACAGGTAGCCGTCAAAAATTAAGCTAGATCAGGGGATTACGACGCGATATCTCGCACGATCTACGCGATTAGAACATTCAACAGGGTATTTCTTCGCAACCTGAGCTACATAGGTCAATTTTCAAAGGCACCCTATGTTCCGTTTTTACGAGTATTGTTTGTTGTGCTACGACCAGAGGCCCAAGCAATGTCTGACTTAGTACCTTTTTGGATGTTAGACGGTGCCAAAGATCACAGTTGAATTCCCAGTCCGAAGTCAAAATGTGTAAAATCGTGACTTGGTACCTTTTTTAATATTCGGGATAGGCCTAAGAATAATTTACGCTAAAACTAAGGTAAATTCTTCACAACCACAAAATAATGCTTCCTCTAAAAACTTCAGATGAAACTGAGTTGCTGCTGAGTACTTTGCGCTCGTGTTAGATTTCCTCAAAAACTTCATTGCGCACCTTTAGAACGAGGGATGTGTGCACTGTTAGGCTTTCCTGCTATGCAGTCAGGAGAGGGTAGAAGCCCACGACATTAATAAGGTCAATTGGCTGTTCCACATTGCGTGGTTGTGGCTCAAACTAACAACAGATGCTGCTTGTTTATCTTGTTTGTTGTATATAGTAACCTTAGCGGCCAACGAATACACTATAGGCCTATTTGTGTTCCTCTCTTCTCGCTTTCAATCCGTCAAAAATAACGGGAGTTTCTGCCATCACTGCGTTCAACAATACCTCTGTAGGTCAACCCCACCTACAGAAGCAAGATGTAATCATCAAGTTGGCCTGAACTGAGCCGTGTGTCTCTGGGGTGGATGGACTCGCAACTGGAGCGCGAGAGTTATCACGCACGTTGTAGAATTAAAACGTATATTGTTTTTGTGGATTTACATTAATGCGAGGATAATCTTTAGGCTGCGTTCTATTCTTATGCAACAATAGCTTACAGCCCGTCTTAAGACGAGTTAATTTACTTTATAATATCACTAAAATTACGCGTGGCGGCGCTGTTGTTGTAGGCATTGACTTTCTATCGCCTCCCCCCCCCCACCTTCCCCGAAACCCCATAGTTTACTAACATTTTTTTTAAATTACTGATCTCCTTTTCGTTTTCTGGTCTTCACCAACTACAATAAAGACCTTTGCGTAAAACGTTACTTACCCATTTATGGGTCCCTTTACCTCCCCCCCCCTGAAATGTCTGTGAGAGAGACGCCGCAATAACCCCAACCCCCTCCCTCTCCCTTTTCTCAGAATCCACTGTTCTGTTTATTTTTTGGTTTTGAAAACGTGACGCAGTTGGTATGCCAGCATTCCCCCTACCCATATTCTAAAATTACTCGGCTGCTTTTTTTTCCGTTTTTTTAATATTTTAATCTTCACTAGCCTAACTACGATAAGGACATTTCAATAACAATACTACGATATTGTCCAATTGTCCCCAAACCATCGCTACACCCTTCCCAAACGTGAAGCAACACCGGTTCTCTTCCAGCTGCACCGTTTATTTTCAAAGGTTTTTCTTCTTATACTACGACGTACCTTTGCTACGATGTATACTTCTTCTGCCCCGATTACATATCCATCCTTCCTCCTCTCTCCCCACTAAACGAAGCATACGTAGATTCTTCCCCATTATCCCCTCCCCCCCCCCATCCCAACGTGATTCACTTCTCGCATGGCATCCCGGGAGCGTAAGGCAGTTGGCCAGCCACGCACTCGTCAGGGCTTTCCTTATGTAGTATAAGAAAAGGAGAAGGTGGTCCTTTTTTAACTCGACGATTTTGCATTTGGTCTGCCTGTTATCTGTATTTCTGTTTTATTCCACAGTTACGGCAAGATGCATGAACCGATTCCAATAAAACTTCGTAGCTCTTTGAAATGTGGCTGAGATTTATGTAATTACTTTTTTACCAGTTGATAAAAAACCAAAATGGCACCCAAAAACCCATGTTAACCTAAGGCATGAATTAACCGAGAAGTACGATGCCAGTTGGTCTCTTGGTCTTCAAGCCGCCGTTGTCTTGGATGACTCGCACTGCTTCCCCGGGACCCTTCACAACTTTTGGTATCCAACATTTCTACTATAGTTTAATATTTTAAAACCAAATTTGGAATGGAGGTCCTACGTAGCTTGCTAAACTTGCTCCAAAATGTATCAAAATCCTTCGGATCAGATTGGAAATTTGGACCTCAGCTGGAATTGCGAAATTAGTGTTTGTCTTTTTGTTAGGGTTCATACATGTTTATACAACGCTCTCTATAGCTCAAACTATTTCCTTTATAAAGCTAGTTTATAGATATGGATGCTGTATAGATGTCGACATGTTGTATAGATATGGCTGTGTAGATTGCGCTATTCTAAAAATGATCGAAATTGGTAAAGTAGTTCTGGGGCTCTAAACGACCAGTTTTATTGTTTTACATTGCTTTAAACACTATTATTAGGAAACAACCCGAATCACCAAAGGGCAGCTACAGGGCTGAAAATAAAAAGGTGAAATTGTCGAATTCCTCCTCTGACAATTTTGCTAGGAACTACCTAGGATCTTTTACACGCCAAAATCGACATGAGGACGAATGCATTTCCGGAGAATTTCTAAGGAGTAAACAGCTGCTCAGTAATAATACTGGGGAGCAAAACAATCACGTGAATTTTAAGGAAACGTGAAGATGACATATTGCACACATGCACACATGTGCTATCATCGTGCACACATCTACGAAAAGTGTGCATTAAATCGCTTACACTGGCCTGTTTTTGCAAAACCCGTGCTGTTACTTTCTTATCAGAACACAAAAAGAACTTTTTTGATGTTTCGGAATGTTCAACTATTACGTCATCAAGATTCAAGATGGGAGAGGGATTCACCCCTCATGACGATTGCTGATGAGGGGAGGGGAGGAGAAGGCGGTGGCCAGTTGGTAGTATAAGCATCACCCCCAGAAACTACTGTGCATATACAGAGAAAACATCTCCTCCAACCCGCCCGTGGTGGAGATGGAGGAGCAGGTAAAGTTAGGAATGACGTAATACTTTACGTAATACTTGAGAGCACTTAGCAGAGCAATCTTTTATTTTTGGCCACATCTCATTAAAGTAGTTCTTAAAAGCGCGGTGAATTTTCCGAACCCTCAGTGTGACGTCACTGCTGAAGCATCGGTGCATGATCTGTAAACTATCTGGCCCGACCTATAACAATATTAGTGGAGTACACAAAATGGCCACCACGAGTGGTCCATTTCATTTCTTCGAGGTCTGTTCGGGAATCGGCCAAGCAAATAGCATCGGTGAATTTTTGTACGATGAGTCCCGCCATCTACTGCCAACTAACAAAAAGCTTAGTAATTCACTAACCGAATCCCAGTAATGACCTGGAAAATATGCTTACACGTACAAATAAATACATTTCTGTACATTTTCGCCACAAAGCTAATTCACTTTCTTGACTGCGCGTAGTTCTTGCAGTAAATAGTCACACGTTCGTTTATCCAGAAAGTGTTTCAAGGAAGGCAGCCATTTTTGTACAGGTTGCTCTCGGTTGACTGAAAGCGGCAACAAGACAATCAATCGCATCAGCGGCGCTTTCGGCGACCATATTGTCCATCCCAGTCGCGTATGGACAAGATCCGGCTATTTTGCATCCAAGATCCGGCTGGTATTGCCGTAGAGCCCTGTAGAGGCCAGTATCTAACTGCAAGCTGTATAGCAACGCCTTTGACAACGCAAGAGTGATGGTGAGGAGATGATGGTGACCGTAGGTCCTTAAAACACTTATTTCGTTACATTGGCCGCCATTTTTCTCTTTGATGCATCCATCGAGTATGTTCTGAAACAAATAACGTAACTTGATGACAGCAGTAGTTTTTGGTGTAATCGGTCGCTGATCTGTCCAGTGATTTTTAAAAATAATGCTGTCTGATTTCATTCTGCAGTCCTTCAGCCATCAAGTTGGATCCTTACTTAATCAAGAATTTATAAAGTCTTATTTAAATTCTTGCTTAAATTAATCACCATGTATAAATAAAGTATTAACTGTAGGCAAGGCTACCTATACGTAAAGGCTTAACTCTCGGTTTCACGTAGCATGCTAAACGCGTCGTCCAAGCGTTGCGCTGAACTGAAAGCACGAAGAACGAAAAACCCCAATCGTAGCATTGATTAGTGTTAGCGGGATGCACAAAAACGTGATATCTTCTCATTATTAGATTTACTGGTGTTGCAGCGCTAAACGAACATTATTTACGGTAATGGTGACTATTCTTGAAGTCTTCGGACGATTTACTGCTACGTCAGTGGATCGTTTAACACATTTTTAATGAGAATTGAAAACGCCGTAGCGTATCACAGTGCGTATCATACACACGTACCTTGGTTGTTCTTCTGCTTGAAATTCATGAAATTAAACCTCCGGAGGATTTGTTTTGTCGTCGAGTGAACAAAGAGGTACGTAGCGTGAAGCCATTGTTGTTAAAGTTTAATTATTTGGTGTCAATGCAGTGTTTTAAGTTTAAAATCCGCGTATTGCTTGTCACACGTATCTTTCACAGTTCAGTCCGCATGTTAGAGCAGTTCATTTTTGGGGTGTAAGTAGCGCGACTGATGGCAGAATCGGTGGCTAACTGGACGACGCGTCGAATTTCTAACGTTAAGCCTTTACGTATAGGTAGCCTTGCTGTAGGGCAGCGACAATAATACCAAGTTGGAAACGAAGCAAGCATTTGGCTAGCTACAAGGGGCACTGAATTATGCCAATGCTATGAGATCGGATTTCTGAGGCCTAAAAAACGTTGTTTTGTCCAATCCCTTACTCTGCGAAACATATATCAATTATTAAACATGACGGAAGCCGAAATGGGCTCGAAAAGTCTTAAAAGTGATAAATGCGGACGGAAACCTATTTACGTTGCCATTTGGACTTAAATGACCAACTGCCTGAGCGGGGAATTGACCCACGACATTAAAAAAAGGCCAACTCAGTATGGCTTAGCGTTAGGATCTAAGCAGGACTAAGTAGGGCTTAGCGGCCTTTGGTTTCAAATGCTGTGGGTTCAAATCCCGCTCAGACAGTCTGACAGTTAAGTCCAAAAAGCAACGTAAAGTTTGTATCCGTATTTATTAAACGTAGTATATTAAGGTTGTAAATTGGAAAAGAAAAAATTCCACTTGGCCTAGCGGAAAATTGCAGCAGATCCCAACAAATTTAAAAAAATCGCGCAATTTAGGGCTATCAAAACCGCTCTCACTGCATTGGTGTCACTAAAAGACACCATTTCTTTTTACCTTCACATTTTATCCAGTGCCCCTTGCAGTTAGCCCAATTACTGACTTCAGCATAGAGTTATATATAATAAAATGGCGTTATTGCCACTGCTTTATAGAAAAACCTTGTGGTTATAATAAAGGTTTAACTACGCAGATGCTTTTTTTTATTTACTTTAATAGCTCAGCCATTTTTGTTGTTGATAACCGACAGCAGCTGTGAGTAACCTAATTTTAATTTTATTTCGACTTGTGCTCTTCACATCGACCCTGACGCATCCTTGTTCGTAACAACTGGATAGCTCGTTAAAGGTCGTCTCCCCGCATCTGCAATCACCTAGACCTCGACCTCAATTGAACAGTTGAAATAAACGAACACTCGGAGTGGCACGTGCTAGAAGGAAGGCAATTCTTTTGTTAAGCTTATTTTTAGACCTTTTGTTGAGACCAAATCGCGTAGGAAAGTGGTGGTAGTCGCCCCTGACGAATAAATTCTTAGTTGTTTGTGTGGCTTCTCAGTGGTGTAGAAACTAGGTAGCAGCATTCAAAACCAGAAAAGCGTGTTTGGCTTACGAAAAACATTGACTAAATGCTTATTAAAGAACGGTAAGCTAAATAGGGTGTATCTGCATACGTTTAAGCTATCGTTCTGCAATGTATTCGCCCAGCAACAAGAATTTCTTGCTCATGGAAGCTATTTGCTAGTCTACCGTTATTTATTTACGACTTTCCAGTTTCTACGAATACTTAAAGAGTTAAATAAGCAATAACAAGGGTAAATAAATAAATAAATAATAAGGGTAAAGAACAAATTAAAAAAAAAATATTATACGTTGCTACAACATCATCGTCATTTCTCGCTATTATAAAACGTTGCCTATTCTGGCCCAAAGTACAGATTCAATTGGGGTACCTTTGAGAATTGACCTATGTTACTCAGGTTGCGAAGAAGTAGCCTGTTGCATGTATAATCACGTAGATCGTGCTAGATGTCGCGTCATAACCCCCTGATCTAGCTAAAGGGGGATTACCACCAATGACACGCTTCAGCATCTGTAGTCATTTACCGTTATCTAGTTCTGTCTAACCCTTACTTTCAACAAGCAAAAGAACACACAAATAAGTTTCTTTTTATGTAACAAACAAGCCACGTGCCGCGTTAATTATTGAGCGTGAAGTTTGTGCGTGTAAGTGCACCAGGAAGCAAGCGGCATCACGAGCACCTTTTTCTATATAACGACCGTTCGGAAGCGCAGATTTTGAACTGCTAGATGGGCGCCATCTAGTGACAGTGATATCGTTAACCTTGACTGATTGCTCGCTAGTGCACGTGGACACACCAACTTTACATTAAATAATTAAGGAGGCACGTGGTTAGTTTGCTGTGTAAAACGAAATTTCTTTGCGCGTTCCTTCGCTTATGGAAACCAAGTGCTGCATAGAACTAAATAACAGTAGACGGCACTAGATGCTGTCACCTGTCATTCGGTGAATACGCACCTTTAATTTTAGACTGTTGCCTGTACATACAGCATTCAAACTACGCTTCAGACAGTAATCCACACAAACACGCACACAATCGAACAACCCATGCTCGCCGAGCTTGGTTGGCTTCGGAAAATCGTGATTAAAGATTAAACGTATTATCTTAACGGCAATTACGTAATTAAACTCCTGCTTTTTGTTCAAAATAATACTATCTTGTAGTTTATTGCTGTCACGTAAATGAGAGCCGATACGATGACGAATCGTTCTGATGGCGATTTTCGGTTAAAAACGCTGCCAATTCGTGATGTGTGGAAACAACGAGAGTTACTTTTGCTTGATCCAACCGTGTTAATTTTCGAACGGACCCCTGGCGATCAAACGACGGCAGATAGAGCGTCTCGCAGAGATAATTCAAAATCCAACATGGATCCGAAACAAATCATCGAATATCAGTCTACCAGTTTTCACTGCAGCAAGAATTGTTTTTTAACATAAATCGACGCCGTCACGCCGCATAAATACATCACACTTCGTGCTTCGAGTGACGAGGAGAGGATGTTCTTCAGAGTCGTTGCGATTTTTACCAGGTATGGACGGACAACTGCAACCAGCGAATTTCGCATTAACTAAGAATTAACTAGTGAATAAGAAAATTTACATTTCGATTTGTTGCGTAAACGGACCCTAGGGTGCATTTCTGTAACGATGTTGCTTGCATTCATGTAGCTAGAAGCTGAAAAATATCTAAATTCTCAGGCATGTCGACGTTTTTGATTTCGTCAGAAGGAATTCGTTATCTTATTGTCACGGATGATACGACTACAAGCATTTGCCCAAACGAAGTCATAGCACGGACTTAACATACTACCACACAACGTGGTGATAAATATATTATAATCCAAGGAGCATTGTTACTATATGCCAAGCCGTGCATTTGTTATTTACGGATTTATATTTTATATTTTATATTTTCGCATATATATAATGCAATTAAAGACGTGTAATTTATTTAAACACATGTATGAATTCAGCTTTCTGTAGGACGTGAATACGATTTAAACTTAGGTCTAAAAAAATTTCACACATCTGTAATTCACTTACAAATAAGTTTTCACGAGGGCGACACCATGCTAGGAACATGATAAAGATCTATAAACATCTTGTATTAGCACATTTAAGTACTGAATAGAAAACCCATTGGTGGTGAGGCAACAATAACGCCATATTGCCTACGGAGCAAGCATCTGGAGCGCTAGCTACAAGGGGCACTGGATTAAAATGAAGGTAAAAAACAATGACACCTTTAGTAAAGCCAGTGCTGTTCAAGCGGATTTTTTTGGCCTACAAATTTGGTTTATCCATTTCCTTACGCTGCAAAACGTATATTAAGGATCTAAATCGGAAAATTAACGATTCCACTTGCTAAAAATTGCAGCAGCTGCCAACAAAACATAATGAACTCGCCCATTTTAGACCTAAGAAAGCATAGCATTGGCGTCACTCAAACACGTCACTTTATTTTTCCCCCATGTTTATCCAATGACTGACTCCATCCTAGAGTTATATATGATAATACAGCGTTATGGTTACTGCTCTGTCAGGAGTGATATAAGTGAGGGTCCTACGGACAAGTACACATTTATATGCTCCTGATAGAATGTATAACTAAATTAAAAATAAAGCTAAAACGTGCATAAAAAATACAAAATGTACACAGCATTTCGGGGGTTTGTGTACCCGGTTATCAAAATGCAAGGCAGTCAGCAAAGGAGCGTCGTAAAAACACAAAAATCAACACAGTTTATAGGTTAACGTGCTGTCGTCAAGGCAGAAACAAAAGACGACAGCATGTTGAGCCTTGTTGATTTTGCAGATTTTGCAATGCACCTTTGCTGACTACCTTGTACTACTAAAAATGGGGTACACAAAATCCAAAATCGCTGTGTGAAATTTGAATTTCTGTGCACTATTTAGGCTTTATTTATAATTCAACTTTGCTTGGTACCGTCATTTCATTAGACGAATACGTATACGCCGCCTTATTCAATGCACGGTGACGGTCTCTTCATACATACGTATAATTTACACATGTGTATAATTCAGCATATATATATATATATATATATATATTGTGAATTTGGTTTCAATGTATGTTTAAAAATGAATTACGTCTACGTCTAAATGAATGATTATGTCGAAGAGAATTATATATTTGGTTAAATGGATTAAACAAGCTTAAATTGTTAATTTAAGCATACGTGTTAATGAAAAGCACATACGTTTAATTGTATTACATACATGACAATACCGCTTGCAAAATGGACATAGGTGAAAAAAGGCAACGACACTATGTTACTATGACAACGACACCTACGACATCGCAGGACGGGTTTACGAACCATCTCGCTCATTGCTCAAATTCCCTAGTCACATTGTATTTTGAGTTGTCAACACCTAGTAGGATATAATCATGGCAACGTAACGTGTGGAGATGTTCTCGTCGTGGCAGGAGGCATGCAGTAGGATACATGTGGCACATCAGTGTTGATTTATGATAACTGCAGGAGACGTTCTGAACTATCGTTATTAATTGATTTCGTTACGAATCAGTAGAGTCAACACTAATGCCATGTTGGAATTTCAGAATATTTGTAGCTCTAGCTGAAAAATTACGTTGAATAAATGCATCCTAAAATAGGTTTCGGCTAGATTACATTTTCTTGTTCTTGATGTGGCACATTCGGATTTGGGTAACTGGGGACCCTAGGCCACACGTTTTCAGGTCCAATATGCGATAGCAAGGGGTGGTGAGGTCGGGTGGGGAGATAAAGGGCCGTTGACGGAATTGAGGGTTATCACCAAGATCGAGAAAATATTGAACGTTTCAGACCTTTATACATTTTCAAAATAGTATACTTCATTCAGTTACCCAAGTTAATTTTCTAGCAGATACCCTGACTTATCTGACATTCAACTGCTTAGCCTACCCTAACAACATATGATGTCCAACAAGACGTCCAGAATGCCCAAGTGTAGTCAGGTCCAATTTGAGACGTCCTGGATTCTGTCCAACTTTGGTCCAGTAAATTGAAACGGAAAAAAATAAATAAATACCAGTGAAATGATAGTGCAAGAACTGAGCTGTAATTAATTATTATTTATTATCCGAATTATAAAAATAATCGTTGCATCTCTCTATCTTCTATATATAAAACGCTTAGGTTGGGCAAGCAAATTCATCATTATGCACTATAATGAAAGAGAGCGAGCGAACAACAATGGCAAACAAACGGGTGTGGCCTGTAACAATCTGTAAGAATCGAAATATTGCTTTAATAATGCTACCTCTTAGAGCCGACGTGAAGAGTTTCAAAGTTGGTTTAGTAACAATCACTGCATGCACGACCGTTGTTGGATTTATTGCGCTTGGTATCAGAACGGAGAAACGGGCAATTGAACGTCGTCCATTGAAAAAAGACATTTACCTCCATAACAAAACAAATCAGCACGGGTTAAAATGGAGGGGGAGCAGGGATGGGGGATATTCAGACCACTCAATAGGGGAATCCGGGTCGGGGACAGGGGAGGCGGTGCGGGACGGGAAAAGGGTTACGGGGAGGGGGCGGGCATGGAAGAAAATCAGACTACACAACTGGGTAGGCCGCAGGGGAGTTCGGAGGAGGAAGCAGGGGGCAGTCGACACCCTTTTCGTTCCATACTGCCCACTACAGTATTTCGCTCAGGTATGTTACGCCGGGGGTACAGCTAGTATTAAGAAATCAACTTAAAGTAATTATTTAAAATCCTATAAGTTGCTTGTTTCAATACAAATTTTAACAGTGAATTAAGAAAACTTAGAAATTTCGAAACAAAACAGCTCGAAGAACTGTACAAAGTATTTGTATGAAGATATAAAATCTACTATGCATCTTTAAATGTTGGATACTGAGTTGGCTAGATGGCTGAGTTAAGACAACATTAAGTTCTGTTTGCCCAGTATTTACTAAGGAAAGTGTGATATTAGTGCATTTTAAACTGCTATCCAAAATAGGTCCAAAGTGCGCCCAAAATAATTGGTCTGAAGTGGTCGTCAGTTGGGCATCCTTTTTTTGGTCCAATTGGAACTGACGTTTTCGACGTTGTGTACGTCTGTAATATGTGATGTGATGTTAGGGCGCCACGTATGAGGAAAAAGGTTGCGGGAAAAAAAAGCTGCGAAAAAAAGTCAAAGAAAAATAACCAGGAAAAAAAGGGGAGAGAAAAATAATGTTTTATCGGCTTTTACGTGTTGTTGTGGTTGTTGTAGGTTAGATTATATCAGTTGCATTTGCTCGAATTTCACCTGGCAGCATACGGAGTTTCAGCAGGTAACGACTTTCAGAGCGCTTTTTTTGACGGCTTTTTCTTTCACTTCGTCTTTTTTCCCCCGAGTATTTTTTCCTTCTGCTGTCGAAGGGGGTTGCTGCCATGCTAACTTCCCTGTGAGACTCAGTTTTGCAACACTAGCTCAAACGTATTAATTGATGCAACTTTAGTCATTTACTTGTTTTTTTTCCCCTTTCCTGTGCGAAAGTTTTGATACCTTCACTCTAACCTACATTAATGTTGCAAGAGCTGTTTTGCGCGAATTGGTCCTTTTAAGTGATTTGTTCCTTCGGTTTTTTTTCTTTCGATTTTTCCCCGCAGCCACTTTTCCCTTCGGTTGTTTTTTTTGCGATAATTTCGACTCTGGAGGCTGCGCGAGGTTGCGTCTATTATTAGAAATGCTTCTTGGTTTAAGCGGCGCTAACTAGGGACGACCTTCCCGTTTGCAGCGCACACACCCGTTAACCACTGAGCTCTATACGTAACGAGATAAAGTTGACACTGCGACCTAGATTTGGCTTCGGTGCGGGGTCGCCAATCACCTCCTCATTCACTGGCAGCGGAAGCGTAAATGTTTACACAATACGTGAGCAAAGTGGGTCACAAATGTAAATAGGCCTATTGTCCGCCTCTAACGGTATGTAATAAACTTGTGATAAGGGAAAAGCTGAAGCAGTGTGACGGAATGGTGCGTGTAAGGTTGCAATATAAACTGTTATAGGCAGACTGTTGCGTTGCGAAAAAAAAGAATATAAGCGGTTTGTACCTGTGTGTCTCATTTCGTGGCCTGAACTTAAAACATTAGGACTGATCCGTGATATAAGTTAAATTTACGATTTTGCGCAAATTAAAACATGTTTTTCAAATTTGTGTCCCTTTTTCCCGCTGTAGTTACTCTTGACTTACCATTGCCGGAGGCGCAAAGTTGCTTCGGTATATGAGTTGTAGTTGATATACTGTAGTACATTGTCGTTATACATTGTGAAACTATTTTTGCTGGATGCTTCCTTTTCGTCTCGACGGGACATTTCAGGCAGAACGTGTCAACCGCAACAAACGATTAAACGCAGACACGAGGGCATCGTCGTGCAGCGTTGACAAAGGTGGGGGGCAAGGACGTGGTAGGAGTGATTTGGCCCACCCACGCTCTGAACGTAGTTTATGCATCGATATCTGCATCCCTATCCCCTTGTAACAATACAAGGATGGTTCGTTTCCATGTAAAATGTCAGACGCACCGGCAAGGGCGCCCGCAGAACAGCAACAATAATGGGGTGGGGGGGGGGGCTCTTATTAAGGGCGCGTTTATGCAACAAGTCATTCTCGCTCGCCGAAAGCTATTTGCTAGTCAACCGTTATTTATTTATGATTAGTTTTTCGTTGCTACTAAATGAATGCGGTAATAGATAACAAATTGTATGTATTATAAATAACAACACGGATAAAGAACAAAGAGCTACAGTAATTTTAAACATTGCTACAAGATTGTTGTCATTTCACGCTATTTCCAAAATTTGCTATTCTCCCTCAAAGTACAGCTTCTAGCAATGATCAAACGTCAGTAGAATAAATAGCTTCTCGCAGCGAGAATTCAAAATCCAACATGGCGTCCATTTCGTGACTATCGAATCGAAGACAAGCCATTGAATGCCGGCATACAAAAAAACAGTCCGTCGTCTTGTACTGCAGTAAAAATTGTTTTCTTGTTGTCGTAAATCGACGCTCAAATGTTGCAAGCATCGTACGCCGTTTCACGAGGCACGAGGAGAAGATTTGCGTCTGCGTCGTTGCCATGGTTACTAATACGCATAGACAACTCGAAAGCCGCGTACTCCGGTAAAGGCGAGAAGCATCCATCAGATTTAGTATTGATCAAGTAAAAGTTAGTGAGCGAGAAAACTTTCGTTGCGTAAACGAGCCTTAAGTTCTTTTCGGACGTGTCTTACTTTGGCCTAATCAGCGTTGCGGATTCTCGAAAAAGCCTTTGTTTAATAATAGTTTTTGCTTTTGTTTTTATGGATTTTCGCCGCCAAGTAATAGTAGATCATCCGATTGTAGACATCCGATTGTTAAAAAATGATTGTTGATGAAAAAAAGGGGACCTTCACTAGTAGACTGTGTCTTTTAACTGAAACCAACTTATACCTGATTTCAGCATACTGGTGGAAATCCCCCATGCGGTAGAAATCTTTGCAAATCGTTTGAATCAGGTGTCTTGGGTCCAGAAACGAAGAAAACGTCAACAGAAAAATGTGGGAACGTGTCCTTCATGGAGAGAAAGTGTCCTCAACAACGTTGATTTGTGTTACTGGTAACTAGTAACTAGTCCGCAGGCTCCCATGTTAATTCTCATAGGGCATAACGACATGTCTACTGCTGATTAGGAAAAGTTGCAAGATCTAAATTTCGGCTGACAGGTAAAGCGTCATATGGAGAAGCGTCTTTTTCTAAAATGGGGGTTGCACGTGGCCCTGAAGTGTCTCGTAAGTGCAAAATTATTGTTGTAACCATTGTTTGTATTGTCATCCAACATTAGATTATAACATGCTTAACTGTTACAGGCTTATCGTTTCAGTACCTAATTGTCAGAATTCATTGTTGTTGTTGTCGTGTTTGGGACGCATTGCAATAGGCTAAGGCCTCAATAAAATCACAGAATGGAATGGTAGTGTATTATTGTAGTTTGGGGCGTATGACATAGGGCCTTAGGGCTTCGGGCAGATGACCAGGAGTGGTTAACGCTCGTTAAACCCTTTAAACGTATGGCATTAGGCTGGGGCCTCAATAAAACATAGAATGGTATGGTTCACCAAGAGACGGAATACCTTTTATTGCAAAGGTTTGTTCAGTTTTTTGTTACGGTACACGAATCCAAACTAAATTATGTGCCCTACGATGATGAAATGGACAATTTTGCTGTAAAGAAGACTAGGAAACAAAATGCACAGGTGGGTTGCAAAGATTTGTTCGTTTTTTTTCCCACCAAATCTAAATCGTTTTTTTTTTTACGCTACGCGAATTCGAAATGAATTAGCTGCCCTACGACCCGAATAAATTTCTCATTACTGGGTCAATAACACACAGGGTTTCTTTTATTCCATAAGAACTTATCAGGTCCTTGCAGTTACCATACTCTTATGCTTGTTATTAATTTATTTGGAATGACGATAGCAAATGTGAAAATTAAGAATGAGAAAATTCATAGACATAAAATACCTCCAGACAAAAAAGGTAGAGGTGACAATTACACCGTGGGATTTTTTGTACATTCACAGGCCTATGCAAGTTGTGATATTCACCCAAAACTGGTATAAGAAAAGCCACCAAGTTTACAAAACGGTTTGCCTTTCAAAGTAGTGACATCATTCAACCAGGGAAAGGCCACCAAGGTTAATCCTATTAGCCAAGTTAATCGCACCGAATAATAGTGCTACCGCTAGCAGCATTCTTCTAGTTTTCTTTTAACCTTCGAACTATTAGCAGGTGCGATTAACTTGGCTAATAGGATTAACCTTGGCGGCCTTTTCCTGGTTGAATGATATCACTACTTTGAAAGGACGACCCTTTTGTAAACTTGGTGGCTTCTCTTATACCAGTTTTGGTTTTGGGTGGATTCTGTCTACCGAAAGGGCAAGAAGGCAAAGAAAAAGGGCATAATGGGGGAAGGGCTTCAGCTCCAATAGCCCAAATGTTACGTACCGACTTGTGCACCGACTTCCACACAACCGTCTACAACATTATATTCCATACTCTCTTCTGAAATATCTCCATCAATTGACAAATCAAAAGAATCCTCGAAAACCAATTCCGAATCCATAATAGAACACTACACGCAAAAGAAAAGATGTTTTGCGCCTTACATTGTTGGGCTACTACGTGCACTACATCACTATTGACGTCGCGTGCTTCTTTATCGTGTGCTGAGATGCGGGCATCGGCAGATAAATGAGTTATCGTCTGCTTCCCTCGTGCAAAGAACCAACAATCGCTCGGGCCTGCGGTCATCGACATTGTCAGTTCTCAGCACTCCGGAATCAGGCGACAACGTATACTTGGTCTCAGTGCGCATCCTTCCCATCATGCATTTGCTATCAGCTCTCAACAATGCAACGTCTCATTTTCCCTTGTTTGCTGAAACAAGTTCGAAATCGGGCAACGATAGAAATGCACAATATGTTTGGTCATTCTATCACGTGTTAACGTATTATTGCTGCGGCCTTCGACATTGTTGCTCTCCGTTATCGGAAAGCGGGTAATGTCCAGCTTAGAGTATGAAGTATCTTTAGTTCTTTGGCTTGAACTTCGACACGGTGCGATCATTTTTCATTCCCAAAGGTCTACTTACTCCTTACTGTATTCTTCGACTCTTATCAGATCAACCCTACTCCAAGTCTAAAGTTTTATTTATTCATGTCTTCACTTCATAGAGTTATTCATAAATATTTTATTAATTTTCATAGATTTTGTAGTTTCTCAATTATTCTCTATCAAAATTTGTGTTAAAATAAAGCAGCCTGTCGGGTTTTAACAATTAATTGAAATTGATTACTTAACATGAAACGATTATTTTTATAAATAAAACAGTAATGTAAAATTAGGGCTCAGATCCAACACTATTTTCGTTAATAACCATAGATTAAAGAACACTACCCTACAGATACGACACGTGTAACACATCTAGCTCTTTTTAAGTTTGAAGCCTCATTTCGGCAACGCGTCGGGGTGATGACGGAACGCCTCGCACTTTATTCGCCAGATGTCATGCTAGTGAAATTAAAAAGCCGAAAAGAAGCTAAACAAATATGAAATCAGGAGGTAAAGCGTTAAATTATCAAAGAGTCAGCATTTAAGATTGTTTTTATTGGAAACACTAGTATGAGAAAGAAAAGAGAAAAAAAAAAACTTTCACAGTTCGGACTCGAACTCTGTTATTAACGTAGCTTGTTTGATTTGTTCTGTAAACGTGACGACACGGCTGTTCGTGGTCCCACTGCGCATGCCTGCGCATTTATTATGGCGGACTTTATAATTACAATTAGCGTAAACACCGCCATCTTGGAAAATGGCCGCCAAATAATGTTGCATTAGCCGTAACTCCAGCATAGTACGCCAACAGGAAAAACCTCCCTGCAAATGACGTAGAGAACAGTATAACGAATAACTTTGCTTATACAATTTTTTCCCTAAAACAGCTAAATCATAGTAAAGCAGGTAGAGCCAGTTGAATATTAATTACTAAGGCTGTACCGATACCGAGCTGCCGAGCCAATTCTCGCCGCGCAGAGCATGATCGGCAATCTCGGTATACCGAGCAGTTACGTCCATTTAACTGAGCCGAGCAGAGCGGCTCGCGTCAAGTCTTGGGGCACGATAATGTGACCACTAGACCTTGAACGCGAGCTTCATTTTGGTGGATTCCAGTCGATGATTATGATATATGCATGGTTCCTGGTGCACGAAGGTATGAAGGACTACCACAGAATTCAATATATTAAATAAATTTACAGTGCAGTGTAATTCGTGCAGATTAACTACTTTTTTTATGCTTTTTTCGGACATTGCGCAGCAGTACATTATAGCGGAAGGGTCTTTCTTTTTTAGGCATAAAGTGCTCATGGTTGCTGGTTTAGTACCACTGGAAGTATTGTTACACCATTACGCTCATCTCTGAAACCTCATAAAAGTTAAGAAACTTTCCTTCACAACAGTTTTTGTGTCAACAGCACTAATTTAATAGTTTTGAATGGTCAAATGTTAAAACTTTTATTAGCCTAAAAGTAACTTACTTCATGATAAAATTACTTTTGTTGTGATAATGGATTAATGCAGGCTTAATTGGCCATACCAGTTATCGATACGTCATCAATTACAGTGTGCGAAACTAATAGTAGCCTTCGGTTGCTGCGAAGGCAGGCTGTTTTAGTGAAAAGAATTGTTCTATCTAGAAGCATGCTTGGCATTTAGCGAGTGCTGACTACAGGGATGCCGCCGGTGTGAAAAATGTGAAAATATGCTAGTGGTAAAATAAAAGGGGAAAATGTAAAAAAAAAAAAAAAAAACGAGTATTGTCTGAAAAATAAGGCAAAACACACTATCGAAGTAAAAAAATAATCAAATTATCCGTCTTCATTTTGGGCCCTGAATTACGTAAGCATAGTCTGTTGTTAAAACACGAAAAAAAAATGGAGTGGTGTATTATAGGATTACTCTGAATTCGCTTTCGCTCTCTTAAGTGAAATTACAAAGAAATTACAATGGTTACTGGAAAAGAAAAAAATATTTTAAAGAATTGTGAAACTGGTGTGTATTCGAAAACGAAGAAATAGTGATACAAAAATGAAAAGTAGGTATGTCAGAAAAATGAAAAGCAGGTATGTCAGCAAAATGAAAAGCGGGTATGTGAAAAATGTGGGAAAAAAAATGAAAAGTTGGAATGTGATAAAATGTGGAAAAAGCCGGTACTCCCGGCAGCACCCTGTGATTAATAAACGTGCTCGGTACTGCTCAGCATCACTGATCGGCTCGGTTCTGCTCGGCATACCAGGCATTTTTTGAGCGCTCGGCTCGGGTTCGGCTCGACAGGAAAAAATGTGCTCGCTACAGCCTTATTAATTACATATTCCAAGGCGTCACATTTACTATATAGTCTGGTAGCAGGTCTGTCCAATGTTTTATGGTGTTCTTCAAGGCATACGTAATTAAATTCTGCAGGGTGCCACTTTGTCACTCTTGATCAAATTTAAATATTCAAGAGTGGCGGCCAAGATGGCTAAAAAATCATATATCGGCCATATCTTCGCTTATAGAACAAACAGGATAATCATTTTGGTGTCTAATACTACGTTTTCAGGGTCAGGGAATACTAAGAACGGATTGTCTTGTTGATCAAATATACGCCTTTTTTTAGGGGCTGGTATCACAGTCACCGTTCGATTTTTCGCTCATTTTCAACTTTCAACTGCTATTCTGCCGTTTCTAATTTAGGTAGAAGACCCTAATTAGATTCATTAGGAAGGTGGAAATGTCTTCTTTGCATAAAGGGTAAATAAATGAGTTTATCATTGTTAGGTACTGAGCTACTCCTCTTTTACTAGGGGCTTGTTGTAGCACAGTCACTGTTCGATTTTACAACTTTGAACTGCTATTCCGATGTTTGTAATTTAGGTGGATGACTCCAATTAGGTTCACTCGAAAGGTTAGAATATCATCTTTCGAATGAATCGAATTGGAGTCTCCACCTAAATTAGACATGTCAGAATAGCATTTAAAAGTTGAAAATGAGAAAAAAATCGAACTGTGGCTGTGATACCAACCTAAATAAGGCGTAGCTCGGTCCATAACAATGGTAAGCCCATTTATTTACCCTTGATGCAAAGAAGACATCCCCACCTTTCGAATGAATATAATTGGGGTCTTCCACCTAAATTAGAAACGGCAGAATAGCAGTTGAAAGTTGAAAATGAGTGAAAAATAGAACGGTGACCGTGATACCAGCCTCTAAAAATAGAGCATAGCTCGGTTCCTAACAATGATAAATCCATTTATTTACCCTTGGTGAAAAGAAGACATTCCCACCTTTCGAATGGATCTAATTGGGGGACTTCCACCTAAATTAGAAACGGCAGAATAGTAGTTGAAAGTTGAAAATGAGCGAAAAATTCGATCGGTGACTGTGACACCAGCCCTTAAAAAAAAGGGCGTATATTTTATCAACAAGATAAACCGTTCTTAGTATCCCTGACCCTGAAAACGTAGTATTAGACACCAAAATGAGTATCCTGGCTGTTCTCTAAGCGAAGATATGGCCGATATACGATTTTTTAGCCGTCTTGGCCGCCATCTTGAATATTTAAATTTGCTGAAGGGTGACAAAGTGGCACCCTGCAAAATTTCATTAAGTATGCCTTGAAATAACACAAAACACCATAAAACATTGGACGGACCTTACTTTCAGGTTTTTGGCCCTGCTACCAGACTATATAGTAAATGAGGCGCCTTGGAATATGTACTTAATATTCAACTGGCTCTACTTGCTTTATTTAGCTGTTTTACAGAAAAAATTGTTCTAATATAAGCAAAGTTGTACGTTATACTGTTCTCTACATCATTTGTGTGGGATGTTTTCCTGTAGGCTCGATTATGCCGCAGTTATGGCTATGTAACATTATTTGGCGGCCATTTCTAAGATGGTGGATTTTTCTATACTTCTAGAAAATAATTACCATGATATACACGAACGTTACTGCCAAAGATCATTACTCTAGTATTTAATTCCGGGTTTGCTTTTATTTTGGCCTAATTTGCTTACACTACCTTGCGGGCGATCTCTGCACCAGTGCGAAGCATGACTCAGCAAAAAAAAAAAGGCTTAACTTTGCCTCGTAGTGTCGTATCTGTGCGGGGTATAGTGTTCTCTAATCTGTGTTACTAACCTAAGCATTTATTCGCTGGTATTTAAGTTGTCTTCGTCAATTTACCACGTCGTAAACGACTAAAAAATTAATGGACCAAGATTGGATATCAGAAGGACGTCTTTTTTTTTTTTTTTTCACCGCGGACCACGTCGATTTGTACACCTCCATCAGACAACTTATGGACGTCGCAAATACAACCTGACCACAATAGGGCGTCCCACGGACAGAGGATGCGACCTATGTATTAATTGCAAGGCCAGCTGAGATAGTGTGAGAATATGTTAGCTCTAACACAAAACACGCGGTTGGGGTTTTCTACTTCTTTTACTCTTTCATCTTACTAAACTCAGTCCAAACCTTTGAGCACCTGTTGCTGCATGCTGCCATCATGATAACCAACATGGCTTCTCTATATGAGTTGCGCGCGCCGACTAGCTTCAGTGCGCAGGCTCCAAGTTACACCCTGTGAGGAGGTGCTCGAGTGGCGTGCCGCAGCGACTATCTGAGCTGGCCTTGATTACATGTAATAACTTTAGGGGTCCTGTAGATGTATGTATGTTTGGAGTGGAATCGTTTAACTACGCAAAATTAAAGCAACACACCGCCTGCCTTATAACCGTTACGCGCGGATCGCATCCGCGCATTTACCATAGTCAAGGTCAACTGTGACAGTAGCTTCATTTCTCGTAGATAAAAACGAAGCTACTATCTCAGTTGGCATTGCGCCTAACAGAGAAGCCTGCGTGAACGCATTCATTGTGTCGTCACACACCGGAATGATTCTCGTATTTTAAAATCACAATTTATAATTTTCTAGGCTAGTGTCTTATAATTTTGTATAGGCGATCAATTGGAATAATTAATTAAAATTTTTACCGCATTAGTCTTTTAGATTTTTGATCTTGTACATGCACACACAGATGAAACGTCATGGTTATTGCGCAATGCATCATAAATTAAGTTCCCCTATATTCAACAGAAAATCTCCTAGACGCCAGATTTTAAAACGGATTTTTAGCTAGGGATTGACTAACGGTAAGTAAATTAGTATTAAAAAACGCTTAAGCGTATAAAATACGGATGTAAGCCTTAAAAACTTAAAGCCCTAAAGGAACAGATAT
>JAHWFP010169964.1:403966-442583 GCA_023313725.1 Lithobius niger
TTACACGTATTAGTGCGACGCTGATGGCTTACATGTCTTTTTCTATTTTTTTTTTCTAATATCTGTTCCTTTAAGGCTTCAAGTTTTCTAAGGCTTACATCCGTATTTTATACACTTAAGCGTTTTTTAATACTAATATCCCTTATTTTTTTTTCTTGTTTTAGCAAGAATAACACAGAAAAGAACACTGTAATCACCTTAAAATAATTGTTATAAGAGAGTCTTTTCCATGGCTGATTAGTTTTATACTGCTAAGAGTGACTTTTGAACCCAATGTCATGTTTTTAGCTTGATCTATAAGAATTTGTTGCCCAAACCCCTGGGAGGCATCACGAGGAGGTTCTGGGCCGGAAGAGGGGGGGGGACTGCTGGCACTTTGGGTATTTCATTGGGGTCCATGGCTGGTTCGATTTTTACTGTTAAGAAAGACTTGTGTACCAAATGTATGTTTTCTGCAAAATTTCTGCAAAAATCTGTAACTCCACTTAATTATTTCTGCCCAGTGCTCTACAATAATAATTGCTCTGCCGATGCGAATACTGCAGTAACATCAAAATCGTGTTCAAAAGGCCCTGATCGGTGTTAATACCTACATTTTGAGCTGTGCAAATTGAAAATTGGTTCATTGGTTCGATCTCTAGGTGAGAGCAAAAGTTCTAACCCATTTGGCTTTCCGTGTCGAGAATAATGTAGTTACATTAAAATATCATGCGAAAGGCCCTAGGCCTTGTCCATACCTACGTTTTAAGCTACAAAACTTTAAAATCGGTTCTGTGGTTCGATCTCCAGGCGAGGACAAAGAGTCCCACAGCAACATTAATGATTTCTGCCCAGTGCTCTGCAATAATAATTGCTCTGCCGACGAGTATACTGCAGTTACATCAAAATCGGGTTCAAAAGGCCCTGGTCGGTGTTAATACCTACATTTTAAGCTATACAAATTGAAAATCGGTTCATTCGTTCGACTCTACGTGAGAGCAAAAGTTTTAGCCCATTTGCGTTTCCGTGTCAAGAATATTGTAGTTACGTTAAAAAGCCGGCGAAAGGCCCTAGCCCTTGTCCAGACCTACGTTTTAAGCTATAGAACTTGAAAATCGGTTCAGTGGTTTGGTTTCCAGGTGAGGGCAAAGAGTTCCAACAACAACAAGAGCAACAAGAAGAACAACAAGAAGAACAACAAGAAGAACAAGAAATGGCCATGCTGTGGACGCCGAACGGTTTGATTGTTGTCATTAAAATTTGTAATATGGTGAAATAGTTACGACACGACCCCAAATACCGAATTTCGTTGGTCTATGTCAATTCTGGGCGAGACTATAGGAGTTCAAAGTTTGACGTTTAACATGGAAGTTCATGCTGAGGCTTACATAAGGACCGCTACGGCGGTCCTTGATAAAACTTTGGGTCCGTACTTGATGTGGAGGATCGGAAAAAAAAATGGCGTTGGGAGGAACATCCCTTTAATAATCCAACGGATACCAATAAATCATTTTGAATGTCATTACTGGATCTTTTTTAGAAGCTGGATAAGTGGCGCATAAGCGATCCGAATTTTTCTTATAATTACGAGAGCCATGGTTTCCTACGCCCTTTCAAGGTCGAAAACGAATTGCCATGGTGAATAATGAAACTCCAACCAATACTCTCCAGAGTCATAAAATTCAGAAAACGATAACAACAAAATAAAGCAAAAATAGAAGGTATCCGTGACTCGCAGCATTAGAAAATAAACAGATCCAAGGCTGTGGTACGCAGAGCGGTGTGTACCCTTTTTGCCGAATCCTGTATTGCCGAATTTTAGTAAGTGTCCCGATTTTCGGCATAAGGAAAATTCCCATTTCGCTCATTTTTTTTTATACAAATTTACTGCTTCACTCGCTCTGCCGCTCTCGTTGTGGCTAGACATACAACACCAGAAACTGCTAATTTCTTCCGAGTAGGAATGCTTCTTTAGAGACCGGTTGCCACCACATTAGCATTGCGGCATCTAGGCCTATCGATTTCTCTATCGCAGAAAGCAAAGGAATGCACAAAGCAAAGCTTTTAAACGCAACAAACCAGCCACGTGACTCCATAATTATTGAGTAAAAATTTGGTACGCCCTCGTGCACCTGGAAACAAGCTATAAAGATTAACAATACTTACGTCACTAGATGGCGCCACGTAAAAATATAACGAAAATCTCCTGGCGCCCTCTGGTGACGCGAACATCGTCAATCTTTACAGCTTGTTTCCAGGTGCACGAGGGCGTACCAAATCTTTGCTCAGCAATTAAGGATTCACGTGGCTTCTTTGTTACGTTTAAAAGTTTTGCTTTGTGTATTCCTTTGCTTCCTGCAAGAGAGAACTCGATAGGCCTAGATGCTGCAATGCTAATTTGGTAGCAACCGGCCTTTAACTTCTCTACTGTTAAATTGTTGAAGAATATTTTGATTCGGTGAAATGAGAATTTCCCTTCCGCCAAATTTTAAGCGAAAACAAGAAAAATTTTCTGTGAAGCGGTATTTAGCGAAATGGGTATCAACCCTTGGAGCAAGATCCCCCCCCCCCCCTCCCGTTAGTTGTGGTTACTTACGTGCAACGAATCTTCGCGCAAAATAGCGAAAAATCAGTGAACATTTGTCAGTTCACTTCAATATAGCATGAAAAAAAAAATTTTTTAATGTGATTAACAAATGTGAAAAAAAATGTGAAAACCAACGTGAAGTTGGTACCATGCCTGTTGGTAAAAAATCTGAAAATATGGCTTACTGAAAGTGAATGTCGTTACGTAGCTTGAAATGTTGTTTATTACTTGTATTATTTCGTCTTATTTTGTGTAACATTTTTTTCAGCAGGAGAACCCCCCCCCTCCCTCCCCTCCCACACGAGCGGTTTATTTCGTCAAGTTTATTTTTTTTTAACTTAATTAGCCACGAAAAAGTGGGAGGAGGCATTTGGTCACTGCATGCAATACTATCTCTACAGTCAGGAAAAAAACAGTCAATTCATTGACATCGAAGGCCTGTCTTCCTAAAAAATAAAAAAAAGACGTATAATTTCAGCTTTTTTCCTCCACTCACAGCAGTGTGGCGATGGGTACTCATTTTAACATCGTCAGGCGAGAGTGCATAATTCGCACATTTTATTTTTGTATAATTCTGACAGACGTATGCAATTTAGCTGAACCGACGACATGAGCGGAAAGGAATGCTAAAAATGCTAAAGAATGCTTTAGAGCATTTTGCTGTAATGCTTTAATGTTATAGTTTGTTCACTCTAGCAACTTCTTTTTGGGTAGGGTGGAATAGTGTTTACTGCTTGGGCAACGTAAATTTGCGAAGAGTTGGGCTGCGATCTAAATGTCTGTGTGCTGCATCATATTATTAATACATCCGTTGCAGCTTAGACTACCGCCAAAGGTTAAGAACGAGTCTTATTAATCGTTACGAAAACAAACGATACCGAGACGCTTCGGCTGATAGATAGTGCAAAATAAAACTAAATTAACTGAACAAAAAACGGATTTAGAAAAAAACATTACAACTCTTATCCCCATACTCACAGCCGTGAAGGCACACGAATAAAAACGGATTTGAGTTCACTCGAACGCAACGAACTATAATTTGAACTCCAATACCAGGGAACAAGAACTGTTTTTGATCAATGGTTATGTCAGAAAGAAAGTCTGTTTCGTGTGAGTGGGTATATGTCTATTTTGAGTGCATTTATTGTGAAACAAGCAGACTCCTAGTTAAGGTAGTTTTTTGCCTGTGTTTGTGTTTGAAGGTCGTTTGAGGTGGTTATTTCTAGTTCGTTTGAGTAATTAGGTGTTCATTTTGTGTATGCATTTTTATCTTTCAATTTTGTAGCGTTTTGCTGTTTATGGCGTGTATTTTTTGCGTGTTTGTGGGTTTACGTTTTGCGAATTGGAGTTCAAATTATTAGTTCGTTGCGTTCGAGAGAACTCAAATCCGTTTTTATTCGTGTGCCTTCACGGCTGTGAATATGGGGATACAAGATCTAATGTTTTTTTTTCTAAAAGGCGAAGCCGTTTTTTGATCAGTTAATTTGTTGGCTTTTTTCGCTTCCTTTTTATTGTAATTGCTACGGTCTGGTCTATCGTGTGGCCACTGTCCACCGATTTTTGTTTTCGAAAAAAACGGAACATTAGAAACGCATATTTATGTTCAGGTTCCGCCCAAAGTTTGTCCCATGGTTATTATTTGATGGCAACCCACTAGCGTGTGTCTAGATTTAGCATGTGTCATCTCGATAAGTAGTTTATTCTGAATTGTTGCAGTATCATGGCCAACAATCGCGGAAACAATTCAACTAGCTTCCAGAAATCCGCATTGAAGAAGTAAATAAGTCACTCAGTCATGTCGGCCGCCCAATTTTGAGTCAGGCCTCAAAATTTAAGACTTGAATTTTGAATGACGGTTTGAAATGGACGGTTTAAAACTTAAAGATTTAAGAAAAAAAATCAAGGCCATTTAATTTTGGTTCACCACAACGAGCTATCTAACTCAAACAACGACAATGCCACTTTCCCGGCACTCAACCATTGTTGCATCTTGTTCGAGTCACCTGAGGGAAATTTTGAGCGCCTCTTCGCACAACGCCGGGACATCCACTCTGCGGTAGGTAGTGAGGTTTTGTGAACAGACGGGTTGGTTTGGCCGTACTAGGAAGTGACTCAGGGACGTTCGGGCGAGTACGGGGTAAAATGTAATAACTGTATGTATGTGTCACTGAATATGTTAAGTTGTAGGTTTATGTTAGGATCTTAGCGTCGAACGTATGACTTATGGTCTGTATAGGCTCGTGTAATGAATTAAAAGGTAGAGTAAAGTAAGCTATAATCCGAAATTGTGCGCCTCGCCTATTGTAACCCCATTGTTACATGTTGCAGCATTGTAACATTTTGACATTGTTAGCCCCGCCGCCTCCTCAGCCATGAAAAGCGCTTACGAGCTGTTGCGCTTCACCTATGACACTTGGGTGCCCTCTTAGTCTCATAACAGTGCAGGTGTGATGGGTTCGAGTACAGGATATGTACAATTGTACATGCACCAGAACCACAGCAGAATAATGAACTGTGTGCTGAAGTGGGAGTGGACGTTGACTCGTTCTTTAGGAATTGTGGATACAGTGTAGTTATGCATGGCAGTCTATTGGAAGTGGGTTTATGTTAGGAGTTAGGGTGGGCGCATAGCGTATGGCTAAGGCCCCAATAAAAGCTCATTCAGTCCTCAGCCTCCTCCTCTTCCTGTCCATTTTCTGAAAATTCTCGTGCGCAAACGAACTCTAATAAGCACGGCCGGCTAATAGGCACTAATAGGCTCTAATAGGCACGGCCGGCTAATAAAGTAAATATGGCCAGCCAAATCTGAACGTTAGAGCGTTGCACATGTGTTGCAACCCTTTCTCATATCGAGTTATGGGTCGTGTCGGGACAAAAGCACTACAGATTACAAGCAAGATTACAGCAACATTACATTCATACGATCTATGTAAACCAAATTCCAGGTGCTTTTCCAGGTCCAGTAGTTGCATTTTCCATATCATTTGTCAGGCTCAGCAGTTTCATTTTCCATGTAATTTTCCAGGCTCAGTAGTTCCATTTTCATTTAATTTTTCAGGTCCAGTAGTTCCATTTTCCATGCCGTTTTCCAGGCTCAGTAGTTTCATTTTCCGTATCATTTTCCAGGCTCTATAGTTCCACTTTCCTTATGATTTTCTAGGCTCAGTATTTCCATTTCCCCTGCCATTTTCTAGAATCAGTAATGCAGGCAAGTCATTTACACAAACAGACTTTTGAACATAATTTTAAGATACAAAAATTAAAATACCATTTGACTTGAATTGCTGAAAATATGGAGTGAGTAAATTTCAGGCTTTTCCATCATGATTTTGAAAATCTGTCAGACTCCCATACTTTTCAAGGCCTGGAAAACGGCCCCACGAAATTCCAAAGTTTTCTAGCTTTTCCTGCTAGCGTACGAACCCTGAACAAAGTGGCATCTGAAATCGTACAGGAGATTTTGTTCGTGTTCCTTTCCTGTTTAAACCTTACTTTAAACATCAAACGAGTTCTTATTTATTATCTAATCCAAGAGTTTTTGGTGAGTTAGAAGGAACTTTTCTTGACCTTTTATTATACATATTGATTCCCCCCTCCCTTTTATTTTTTATTTTTAGTTGACATAGACCTAAGCAGTAAGCACGTTAATTAGAATGGATGGGTTTCGCGACACTTTTCTTAACTCAGCAGCGACCAAGACGGGAGCGAAGTTGAGTTTGCAGTTGGGATTTAACCATGCAACTTTACTACACCTTCAGGTGCGGCCTTAATCTAGACTGATACCATAAAACCTGACCTAGATTGGAGATGGCTCGGAAAACGAAAGCAGACGGCAAATATTTGCCGTTTGCGTCCCAAATTCCATATTATTTCCTGGGGACAATGAGGTCCCTACATGTCACACACGGCTTCTTTCTTCCTTTTCTTTTTTTTTTTTATAGTTTTGCGGAGATAAGACACGGCGAAAGTATTAAAATGAGACGGAGCGACAAATTGAATTTGCGCCGAAACTATTTCATCAGCAAAATAAATATTATCAAAAAAGAAAAGTTCCCTTGCTTCGTTGGCTTTGTCGTTTTATTAGGTTTTGAAGGTAGTGTTGCCAGATCCACAGACAATTCTTGTGATGTGCCAGACATTTTCAGAGTTTGGCAGAAAAAAACCCCAATTTTTCTGTATGATTAAAGTATTAAACAACGAAACACACAGTGTAGCCAACGGTAATTATTTGGAAAACTTACTTTTCACGCTATCGACTTTTCACATTAAGGGCGCGTTTACGCAACGAGACCTTCTCGCTCGCTGAAAGCTATTTGCTAGGCAACCGTTATTTATTTACGATCAGTTTCCCCTTTCAACCAAATGAAAGCGGTAATAAACAACAAATTAAATGTGTTATAAATAACAACACGGATAAAGAACAAAGTGCCACAGTAATTTTAAACATTGCTTACAACATTGTTGTCATTTCACGCTCTTTCGGAAATTTAGTATTCTTTCTCAAAGATCAGATTCTAGCAGTGATCAGACGACGGTAGAATAAATAGCTGCTCGCAGCGAGAATTCAAAATCCAACATGGCGCTCATTTCGGGGTTATCGAATCGAAGATAAACAATCAAATGACGGCATTCAGAAATCAGTCTGTCGACTTGTACTGCAGTAAAAATTGATTTCTCGTTGTCATAAATCGACGCTGTCATACCGCAAGCATCGTACTTCGTGTCGTGAGGCACACCGAGTTCGCGTCGTTGCCATGGTTACTACGGGTAGACAACTCGAAAGCCCCATGCTTCGGTACAGGCGAGAAGCAGCCAGCAGATTTAGTATTAACGAGGTAAAAGCTAGCGAGCGAGCGAGAAAATTGTCTTTGCGTAAATCCGCCCTAAGGGTGTATTTATGCAACGATGTCGCTTTGCGTTCTCGCAGCTAGAAACGAGAAATCATCCAAAATTCCAACATGGCAGCGGTTTTAGCTCTGTCGGCACGCAACGAAAACGGTCATTACGCCAGTTCAGAAGCGACTGGGAAAATCGTTTCGTCAGGAGGCATTCTTTATCTTATTGCCACGAATTATAAAACTGCAAGCATTTACTCAAACGATTTCAGGTTTAGCTAATCCAGCTATAGCGTAGTTACCACGGTAGCAACACATTTCCCATTCCAATTAAATTCTAGATGCGAGAAGGCAACGGAGAGTCGTTGCATAAACGCGCCCTAATTCACCTACCAGTCCAATCCTTTAATTTGTCCTTACGGTTCAGAAAACCATAACGAAAACCTGAACTAATGCTTATTTATTTTCAAAAAGAAATGTTAAAACGCGTTAAAACGCTATTCACAGCCATAGTGAGGCGGACGGCATACTGCGAGATTAGAGCGCAACAAGAAACATGATTTCGATCAAAACATTAATAAACGGAAAATATCTCTGGCTGGTTTCTGATGTTACATGTTTAGCTGCAGCAAGCGAGGCACGTACTTCAGAAAAAAATCTCTCCAAATTACGCGACTCGCTCACGCTCCCGTTGCGCCTAAACATATAAGATCAGAAACCGCAACCAAAACGCTTGTCTGGCCGGAGATAATTTCCGTTTACTACTGATCTGGTTGAAATCAGGTTTTCTTGTTGCGCTCTCATCTCGAATTATGGCGTCGGCCTCACTATGGCTATGAGTAGCGTTTTAACATGTTTTAATAATTCTTTAAAAAAATAAATAAGCGTTTGCTTAAATTTTCGTTACGATTTTCTGCTGTTCCGTAACGACAAAAGGATTCGACAGGTAGGTGAATTAAATCGATAGCGTGAAAAGTTGGTTTCGAAATAATTACCGAGTCAACATTGTGAACAGCTACGAATGACAAGTGAGCAGCAATTATGACGGAAAATTTCACGTGGGATTCTGGGAATTGAACCCGGGTGTTTCGTGGGCCTCCGATGCCTTAGACCATTGTGCTAACTCGACACTAGGGGTCGAACGAATTTCGGTATCGGTTTTAGCGTCGAAACTGGCAAATTTATCGGTTTCAGTCGTGACGTTATAGCTCAGTTTCGGTTCTGGCCGAAACTGAATAACCGGTTTCGAGCATGGTTTCAGTTTCGGCCGAACCCTGTGCTGCAGTTTCAGTGAAGCCGAAACCACTTCCACCTCCCAGTCTACGACTACGGCATCTCAAGAATTTTAAAACTATCCTTTTAATTATTTTGAATAACCGATACCGCCGGTTTTCGTTACAACGTGTAGCTGTGAAGGAAACCATTTTGCGTTCTGCATTGCACGTGATTTTCACTTAAAGCAACATCCGGCCTGCCTTATAACCTTCCGTCTGCCTTATAACAGCCAAGCGCTGATCGCATCCGCGCATTCACCAAAGCCAAGGTCAACTGAAACAGTGCTTCGTTCCTCGCAGCGAAAAATGAAGCTACTGTCTCAGTTGGCATTGCGCCTACTAGAAGCCAGCTTGAACGAATTAATTGTGTCGTCAAAAACCGGTATGATTCTTGTATTTTAAAATCACAATTTATAATTTTCTAGACTAGTGTCTTATAATTTTGCTTCGGCGATCTATTGGAATAATTAATTTTTATTTTTATTGCATTAGACTTTCAGATTTTTGATCTCATAGTAATTACTAGCAAACGATTAAAATTAGTACTGCGCACACACAGGTAAAACTTCAAGGTCATTGTAGGCGCGCAAAGCATCATATACGTTTCTGGAAGAACGTAAATAAGTTCCCCAATATTCAACAGAAAATCTCCTAGACGCCACATTTTAAAACGGATTTTTAGCAAGGGATTGACTAACGGAAAGTAAATAGATGCCGTACTTGATGAGGAGGATCGAGAAAAATGGCGCTGGGAGGTATATCCCTTTAATTAAGAGTGACTTGTCTAAACTTGTGGAAAGTAAAAAGCATTCAAAATTGTGTACAAAACAGACATCCTGGCTCATGTTAGGGCAAAAAAATCAATTAGAAGATTAGGTTAAAGAAAACGAGAGCCATCTTGCAGTGTTCGTTTGAGAACGGAATCTCCCAACTCAAGAGTTATGGAATACTTAGCCTACCAAAATCTTAGGCTGAAATCTGTATGCAGAGGCTCAGAAACCGTGCGTTCCCCTATAGTTCAAGTTCCGGGTCGGGGGCAATTGTCTTTTATTTCTTTCTCAGATTAGTGTGTCTTGTCGCAAGTCACAAGGCCAATCTTTAATGCAGACTGTTTGCTTCATTTACCCTTTACTTTGTCATTTAATCCTTACTCATTGCTGGTGTTATTTCTAGTGTGGAGGCCAAGAAGCAGAGTTGTTTTCCCTCTTTGTATTGTATGTTCGCGACCTTCAGGTCACCGCTGAGAAAGACTGATCAGCCTCAAGTTCAGCTGGAGCCTATAGCCAGCATCTCTCCTGTTAGTACAGCTGTTAGAACGCCCGTCCTAGTCAGTGGGAAGTCCTGGTTCGAGTCCCAGTCGGGGGCAGTTGTCTCTTCTTTCTTTCTCAGATTAGTGTATCTTGTCTCCTCACAAGGCCAGTCTTTAATGCAGACTGTTTACTTCGTTTACCCTTTCCCTTGTGATTTATTCTGTATACTTAGAACTATCTGTATGTTTATTTCGCTTAGGAGCAGACTTATCAGAAGCAGAGCTAAAAAGGATTGTTAGGGATCAAAGCAAGAGCGCGAGCGGGCTCCTTCTTCCCACGGTAGCATAGAAAAAGGGTTGACGGCCGACAATGAGAACGGATATGCGCTCTAACAATTAGAAACAAACACAATATTGCTTCAATAATGCTGACTATTAGAGCCGAGTTGAATCAGCGGGAATCAGCTAGACCGGCGTAGGTTATGCAAGGCCCGTTGAGATAGTAGCTACTATCTCAGCGGGCCTTGATGTTACGCCGGGGACCAACTATTTAGTTAAATTTTTTATTTAAGAATAGCCAGGGTTCGTTGGAAACTATCTACGCTTAGGTTGGGCAAGCAAACTCATCATGCACTATAATGAAAGAGGACGAGGGACCGATAATGTCTGTAACAATATGTCTGTAACAATCAGTAACAAACGGAATATTGCTTTAATAATGCTAGCTCTAAGATCCGACTTGAAAAGTTTCAAATTTGGTTGAGTAACAATCACTGCATGCACGATCGTTGTTGGATTTCTTGCGCTTAGTATCAGAACGGAGAAACTGGCAGTTGAGCGTCCTCCATTGAAAAAAGAAATTTACTTCCATAACAAAACAAATCAGTAGGGGTTCAAAGGGAGGGGGAGTATGGATGGGGATATTCAGACCACACAATAGGGGATTCTGGGGCGGGGAGGGGGCAGGGGTTGTGGGACGGGAAAGGGGTTACGGGGGGGGGGGGAGGGCATGGGGAAATCGGATCATACAATGGGAGAATGTGGGGGGTATAGGCCGCAGGGGAGTTCGGAGGCTGGGGGCAATAAGCTACCTTTTCATTCCATACTGCCCACTACAGTATTTCTCTCAGGTATGTGGGGGTACAGCTAGTTACTGTTTAATCTGATGAACTATTTAGAAGATGTAAGCTCAGAACAGTTTTTTAGACGCCATTTTTTTTAATTTTAAAGTAACAAGAGGGCAGGGGAGCACTATTAGCTCACAGGCGCACACCTCCAACTAAAGAAACATCTATCAATCAGAAATGTGTTGCCGGTTAAAAAAAAAGGGGTTTATCGGTCGCAGGCACGAAGTTCTCCGGAAGTTTTTCCAGCCATTCATCACACGGCGTGTAAAGAAAAAATCTGGCACGTTTCAGACGAATGCTGCTTGATAAGAGTGTGCCTGTGACCTCTCCTCTGGTTTTAATGCAAAATCAAGATCTGGTCCTCGTCAATGTCCTGCAGATTATGAAGAATCTTGTAGAGCTCGAGCAAGTCTCCTCTGCGTCTTCTCCATTCAAGAGTAGACAAGTGTAGAAATTTAATCTCTCAGGCTAAGAAAGGCTCCGACGTTATGGCACCGTATTGGCTGCTGCTCTCTGTACCCTTTCATCAAGGCGATATCTTTAGTTATCACACAGTCTCTAACTTTCACAATGCTAAAAACGATCAGCGATATATTTCCCCATTTCCCCACACTTTACAGTGCATACTATCCATATCGCCATTCTAAAGTGTGGTGATATGGGTGCCATGCACAGAAAAGTGGGGGTGATGTCACATGACGTGACTGTTAGGTGAATGACGTAATATTTACATGATGAAGCAACACGATAATAGTGCACCTTATTTTTTAAAAGTAAATTTCACCCTCAAAACACAAAACACCCCCCACGCAAATAGTGTCGGTTGCAAACTTGACTGTATTAACACAAAATTATACAAGCGTGATAACATAAAGTTTGTATAAACAACACAGCTGTGAAGGCAAACTTTCCATTTACCCCAACAATTTTGTTTTTCATTTGGAAAGTTAGGGACCGTGCAATAAATTAGTTATACCACCCGGGGCAAACTGTATCAGAATTATGAGCCTCAACGTCATTTTGACGTAGTTCTCTCAGAATGGGTGATAAATCCGACACAGTTTGCCAGGGGTGGAACAAGTATTACATAATAATAATAGTAATATAGCGATAATGCAAATGTGTCCGCTAATACCTAGCCTATTCTGCTATGGTCAGAATGATATACAAATTATAAGTATTTAATAACCTAGCTTTAAAAATATATTAAGATCTACTTTGGCTAGTCTGGATTTAAAATTAATTAGTGGTTTTGAAGGCACGACTTCTTTCGGAAGAGTTCCATGGTTTTACCATCCTATTTCAGAAGAAATATTTTCTACAATCGCTTTGATGGGTATTTGCCGTTAGTTTCTAAGGGTGCTGTAAGGGGCGTCTTGAATCCAGGGATAAAGTTGTTTCCTGGATACCATGAGCAGATCGTGTAATTACAGGCTAGGGTTTAGCATCGCCATCTTCACACCAAGAGAATGCAGGTTCGAATCCCATCCCAGATTTTAACGATGAGGTTTTCCATACGATAGCAAAATTTTAAATTACTATCAATGTCCCGTCCGACGTATTTAGCTTGTGTGATCTTAGCTAATTTATGGAATTCGCATCTATCAACGTGCAGTCATTAATATTAATAAAAATGTCAGCATTCTCTATTTTTATGTGGGAGGTTGGGACTGACACAAAACATGTTTGTCAGCATTTATAAATAATTCATTTTGTAAAAAGTATTTGTTAATTAAGCTAAAATCAGATTGTAAACTTACTCATCATGATATCCTTACCGCGATGAATTAAAAACATAAACATATCATCAACATACACCGTCATATATGTTTTCCCTTCTAGATCTTGAAAATAGTTTACACACAAGAAAAACACCGGTCCTAATATTGACGCTGAGGTGCACAAAATTCAACCCTATCCAGTCGCCCATATTATTAACAATTTTTACACAACACATTCTGTTTGTATGGTAATTCATTAAACTAGTTGAATTTTTTCCACGAATTCCATGTGCAACTAATTTGTCTTTGAGAATGTTTTTGTTGACCTTTGTTAGTCAACTATAGTAGCTGCATGCCTCAAATTTACCTTCGTTTAAAGCACATGTACTTGTCAACGGCGCGCGCTGCACGGTGACATACGTAGGGCGGCACGTCACAGACTACAAGTACCTGAGGTTTAAAGCTCTGGTGATAAAGTATATAAACATAAATCCTTAACTCGGCCAAAACTGTCCCTGCTGCTGGGACGGAGACGTAACATGCCATCGATGAAAAAGTGCGAGCGTATTACGCAATCGTGTTACCAGCCAACGAAAAAAGCAAATAAGAGACCTTTAAAACGCTCTCACCAGCTAAATCCTTTCTGATCAAGGCCATCTCAGATAGAATCGAGCGAGGCACGCATGTTCTATATCAGTTTGCCTTGTTTCTGACCTACCTAAATCCTGCCTGACCCACACAGAGTAGGTGAACACGGGAAACAGGTCTTTCACTTTGCTACCCAAAATTCTAGTGAAAAAGTCGGCTTCTCTCGCTGCTCAGACTAAATCTGAAAAAAGCAACAACAACAAAAAAATAGCAAAAAAAAAAAAAACACAGATAACACATCCATTTTGCAAACTCTCCAAAATTTGCACAATTTTTACGTACAACAAAACTTTAAAACCAAATCCAAAATTTCAAAACCACACCAAAACAAGAATACCAAAGAGTAAACTTTGTTTTTGCAGTAACCTTTTTGCATCCAGCGTGAGCTACTTCGTGTGGTCAATATGTTTGCATTCCTACATAAAACTCGAAGGTATTAATTTAATCAGCTTTGCAACAGAGCTCATCTGAATAATTCAATTTCTGTTTGTGGCTTCCACCCATGGGAAATGGTGGCCAAATTAAACTCATCCATATGATCCAGCATTTTATTTATTCTGTGTTTCTATTTTTAGTTTTGTTTTCTCCCACAGGAACCGAAAAGTAGGCCGCACAACTTTTTGATTGTTCTTTTTCTTCTGAAAAAAGAGTAGAGCAGATCCATCCATCTCAGAAACCCTTCCTTTTTGCCTCCTAGCGCCGAATTTAATTGGAAAGAACTGTGTAGGCCTAAAAGAGAATGTGGGCCAACGACCGCTACTGCAAGATGTATTGCAAAGATTTTCGTCTCTTTCTATCCTCAACGACGTTTTCAGTTCAAAAGACGGAAACAAAACGACGAGATCGCCTCGTAAAATTGCGCGTGGCTTTACTTAGCGCCTCGCGTATCCAGGCTGACAATTTGATATCGGATTCTCACAGTTTCGCTAAATATTGTCACAATAAGCAGTACATCGACAAAACACAGGCATCGTCGGGCACCCTATACCAAACGACAAGGATGTTTGCGTGAAATGTACGTTAATGATATGTTATTAACCATTTGTCAGTTTACAACAGCACTAATGATTTTAGGAAATGAGTGGATTTTTCAGAAATCAGAAGAAATAAATACGAGGAGAAGTTAAAAAATGTTATATACCACTCTTCGCAAATAAAACACGAATTTCAGGAGTTAAAAAAAATTGGTTAAATAAAAAGATGACTTTAAGAGACCACTTCTTTGTCATCTTTTTATTTAACTCCTGTGTGGTATTTTATTTGCAAAGAGTGGTATATAACATTTTTTAACTTCTCCTCGTATATATTTCGTCTGATTTCTGGAAGAATGAGCGTTTTCTTAATTTCTAGGCATCCACCCACCCAAATTCCCCAGGTGGCAGATGTTAAGTGGAAGAAGTACTACCATTATGGCAGCTGTTTTTTTCCGCATGAGGGAGGAAACTGGAGTACCCGGAGGAAACCCTTGTGCAACGGGCGGGAAACAACCGGAGAAAAACCCGTACACTTCCCATAGCCAGGATCGAACCCGAGTCTGTACGAAGCCAGAGATGTACAATGGGACTAGGACGTCTATCGAATCTGACGCCCCAGTGCTCGCAGCTACCCGTCCACCCAACAATTGTATGTTCAACAATTGTATTTTTGTACCACCAAAACTTACTCAAGAACTTCCGTTTATATTTTCTCCATTGATGCGACTGTTATGTAAGCACACTCTGTGTTAAAACACGCAAACTACACACAAGTGCTTTCTTTGCTTCATAGCGGTCTTGCAAAACTTTTTTGAACTAATTAATTAAAAAAAATAGTTTTGAACCGTCTGAAAGTAGGGAGTGCTATGTATGAAGCGGCCCCATAAAACGCCAACGTGCCGGCGGGAATCCGAAAACCACAAAGAAGATTCTTTTTTGGTTGTTTCCCTCTCTTTTCTCTTCATTGTTTTGACCAAAGGAGGGAACGTATTGTAGCTGGTGGCAAAACAGACCACTTTGTCACACCATTTTCCGTTTCAAACTTCTAAATCTCTCGACATCTTTTAATCTTAAGATTATGCGAAACGTATGAAGAAGGAAGATCACTTGACTCAAGAATGAGGTCGGGCGACTCAAAGTTTTGTTTTTGAGATTTTAATCGCAGATTCCATTCATGACAGATCGGAGATATGCTTCTGGCCCTTCGACTTCCCGCAACGTTTCTTTGAAATTTCAGCGAAAAATAATTATGAAAGATGGCTAAACGTTTGTCCAGAAGTTTCACTGAAATGAATGAAAATAATATTTTCACCCGCTGGCAACAAAGATATTGAGGTTAAAGCTCTGGTAATCCATGCATAAACACGAGTTTACTGAAAACTTGTTTATCTAAGAGTTTCCATATTGTTTTCTTGGGCGAAAAATATGGAAATTTCACTAATCTAATTTCCAATCCCTTGGTTTTTGAAAATGTGGGCTACTTAGGGTTGGTAATATTTCTTCCTAAACAACATGTTTCGTACCATGCCGCGCCATGACAGCCTCTACCATGGGCACGTCTGGCGCACTGGTTCATTTATTTCACACGTAGTACTGCCGTATGGTGTAAGAATTGTGCATTTTGGGTTAAAAGCGTGCACATAGGCTTACAATTTCAAACTCAACGAAGGGGCCAAACGCATTATCAACTATCTTGGGGGTCATATTGGAAAATGGCGACCATTAAATCGTTTTCAAGCTCGAAGTCAAGACATGAGTTTAACTTCTAAAGTTACAAAGTATTTATAGTATTTTTAGCGTTCCTTAAGTGTACTGGGAAGCAAGGTTTACTAAATAACGTTAACCTTTAGCAAGTTTAGTTCAGTATTCAAGATGGCGGCCAAAACGGCGCCTAATTTAGCCATTTGCTCAATTATGGAAGAATTGTTAGTAAGACAATAAAAGTTGTTGCAATAATGTAATCTACGATGTCATTCCCAAACATTTTTTTCATGTCGCTTTTGGTTTTCGGCCATTTTTTTTGGCCAATCTAATGCTAACAGATGTCTCATTTTGTCAACTTACAACTTCCACTGTTGCTGCGTCGTTTAAAATTCAGGTTGATGGCTCCAATTAGATTCATTCGAAAGGTGGGAGTGCCTTCTTTGCAACAAGGGTCGTTTTAAGGATCTACTGAGCAACTGAGCTACGTCCGTTTTACTAAGGGCTGGTATTACAGTCACCGTTGGATTTTTCGCTCATTTTCAACTTTCAACTTCTATTGTGACGTGTCTAATTTAGGTACATGACTCCAATTAGATTCATTCGAAAGGTAGGAATGTATTATTTGCAACAAGGGTAGTTGAAAGAGTCTACGACTGTTAGGCCGCCCGCGCACTGCGCGGCACAGGTCGCGTGGCCAGTGGTCGTCACGGCCAAAAACACGACGCCGGCCGCGCGGCCACATCCGTTTTTTATTGATAATTCTCGATCACGTGGTTTCAAATGAACACGGAGCAAGTACGGTCGCTCTGTGGCCGCCTGCACGCCACCCGGGATCTCAGTGGCAGCGGCGACAGGCTGGCCGCTGTGGCCAAGTGCGCGTTGCTACATATACCTTAAGCATTCTTGTTGGCCGCATCGACCAGGCCGCGTGGCTTGGCCGTTGTGTGCACGGGGGCCCTTAAGAACCGAGGCTACGTCCGTTTTACTAGTTGCTGGTATAACAGTCACCGTTGGACTTTTCGCTCAATTACAACTTTCAACTGGTGCTGTGACGTTTCTAATTTATGTTGACCCTTTCAACGACCCTTGTTGCAAAGAAGACATTCCCACCTTTCGAATGAATCTAATTGGCGTCGTCTAGCTAAATTAGAAAAGTCTCAGCACCGTCTGAAAGTTGAAAATGAGCGAAAAATCCAATGGTGACTGTGATACCAGCCCGTAGTAAAACGAGTGTAGCTCGGTTCCTAACAGTGTTAGACCCTTTCAACGACCCTTGTTGTAAAGAATACAATCCGACCTTTAGAATGAATCTAATTGAAGCCATCCATCTGAATTAGAAACGACGCAGCTGCAGTTGAAAGTTGTAAGTTGACAAATTGAGACATCTATTAGCATTAAATTAGCCGAAAAATGGCCTAAAATGGCCTAAAATCCATTTTTCTAGAAAACCATAAGCGATATGATACAAATGTATGGGATGTTATTATAGATTACATTATTGCAAACAACTTTTATCTCAACCGTTTATGTGTAATACTAACGGTTCTTGCATATTCAACCAAATGGCAAAATTGGCCGCTATTTTTGCCGCCATCTTTAATGCCTAATACATTAAGTGCGTATTGCCAAGGTGGCAACATGTGGAAAACTATTTCTTGGGATGTAAACAACAACTCCCATGTGAAAAATAAAAGTTGGCAAAATGTGCACGCTTTTTTTACAAATGCTTCCTGACTATGCAGTATTTACATAGGATGCAGAGGGAAGCACAGATGAAGTGTCAGCCACTATATGCAAGTGTCATGGAGATTGTGCACAAGATTAACATTTGCTAAGTTAAATAAGATGCAAACCTATTTACGTTGCCTTTTGGACTTATATGTCAGACTGCCTGAGCGGGGAATCGATCCCAGGATCTTTGAATCCAAAGGCCAAGGTCCTACTGCTGAGCCAGACTAACACGGGCTAAGTTTGTACAAACTATATATGCAGTATCTGCATATGTTAGCCTATACTTAAAATACATGTAGTTTCCCACTTTTATTTTAATTATTTTGGATCAAATGGTGATCAATAACGGAAAAGCGGAATATGCAAATTAAAAGACATTATTTGGAAGCCATTTTGAAAATGGCGGCCATATTGTAAAAAAAAAATAGATGGCCCCATAGCTAGTGCTGATCACCACGTCGAGCTTGAAATTTTAAGCCAATGTTCACGCTTTTAACCCAAAATGCACAATTTCATTATTATTTTGCACCATACGTCATAAATTGCAATTGGGCAGGTCACAGATTTCGTCAGCGTGACAGATCCTCGAGCGGGCATGGGGCAGCTTTTGGTAAAAGGGCACAATAAGTTTTAGCGGAAAGGGCACAGCAAGTTTATTAAATGTCACTATTTGTTTTAAAAAATCGTTTGGAAGGTTACTGAATTTAATTGCTGTACTCTTTAGTCCACGTGAAACCTTACTTCTGTATCCAACCATTATACACGTAAATACAATTAAAGCCAGAGGCCAAATTTCAAAACTTTTCATGCCCACAAAAAAAGGAAGAATGATGTAAGGCTACACACACGACTACTTTCTTGGTTAAATTTTTCAGTTTTCTCTAGGCACATCGTCTACTTTCTGTTCATCACCCTACTTAAAGGGCACAGTAAATTTTAGTGGAAATTTTTCTAGGGACTTTTTATTTTCGCTCCTGTCTTTTTACCCCTTTCTTTCCCTATTTTGCCCTTTCAGGTGTTTTTAGGCAACATTTAGGCCTTTTAGGCCCTTTCCCAAGTACCGCCACACCAACAAATGACGCCACAAAACGCCACTTTTTTTCTACTAAAAGGGCATATTGCAAAAAGGGCAGGGGCAATGTCCCCGGTACCCACCACTGTGCACGCCACTGGTTTTCGTCTGCCCTCCTTTTGAATCCCAGGTTTGGCCCATACTAAATTGCCAACTTGTTAGTATTCGCTCCCCCCCCCTCTCCATTGCTGTTTCATTTTGGGAGCCTGAATAGCGTTTGGTAGCACGGTTTGGCACTTGCCATATTTCACACGTAATAAATACAACGTATAACAAAATGCAAGCGACCGTTACCTTTACGGAATAATTTTTGTGGAATATTTAGGAAAAAATACTACGGTCATCATAAATTCAGAACTGTTTTCCGTCCTTGGTCTCCGATATGACAAATCGGAAATTAATAAAAGTTCGGATACACGTTCACCAAGTCTAACAATGCTTACATGCAAGCAAAATTGGGGTGGGAAATATTGAAAGCCACCATCGAAATTTCGACTTTAACTGCTGCCTTTACTAATACCGGGGACTTGCCTAATAACCTGATTTTTTACTTCAATTAGAATATTTTTTTTTCGTATTTATTTTCATGATTATTTCTATGGGAAAAAAGTTTTTTTTTTTTGGTAGGGATTCTAAAAAAAATGTTCAGGGGTTTTCTAGAGTGGCAGCGCCGTTATTGCTTGCGGGTGTGTGGCAACACTGCCATGTCGCCAATTAGCCAACCTGCCGCACGGCAATTTGCGTCGTCTTTTTACGAAGCTTGCGGAAGGCAAAGCTGATACGGTCTTTACGAGGTTTTAGAAGAAGACGCGTGAGGCCACCTTCTGTGTTGACATTACAAGCCTTTGTGTGTAGAGCGAACGTTGGTGTTTTGATAAACAATCCATCAGTCTTGAGAAAAGACTATGATAACACTTGTTTTTGTTTGTCATCCGTGTCAACCTCCTTTCACGTAGGCTATCTTAACGAACAAGTCATTCAATTTGTTATTACTATCACCGAACTCGATAACAAGCCTTCAACGTCAACAAGGCTCCCATTCTGGTTCACACCTGCATAGCTTTTCTACTGTTAGAAACTAGTTAGTGTACCTTAACACCACAGCCGCATATATAGGCATGCTGAAAAGCATGTAATATTCGCTTTGAATCACTAATACACTAAATGAGGCGTTTATAAATGGCTACACGTTGTAGTATTCATATTAAATACATTGTTTTTGAATTTCACATTTCCAAACACGACTGAAATGAAACTTTGGACATCATCCTTTATTATCCGCCGGTACGTAAATCATTTATCGCCGAGCACAAAACGGTTCAAAGCATAATAGACATTCGAAACTACCATAAAGTTATAGCTATAGGGACCTGTGATTTTCAACACATTAGGTAGGGTCGAGTCACTCAGTGCTCAGTAGTAACGCGAGAAACAGTGCGAGATTACGTTTGATAAATCGGTCATTGTTTTTTTTTGTTTTTTTTTTAAACTCAAACGGGTCTTACGTCCCTCCCATGCTTTGCTTCATTTTTACTTCTCCTTGCTTTATCCACGGGTAGCTGATTTTTGTTGAAAGAATTATTAGCCTTCTTTCAACTATTTTGTACTAATTTTGTTTCGTTTATTAATTCCTCTCAGTATTTGATACTTTTTTTCCTTTTTGCTCGGTTATTATCGACAAAAACATTGTTGACCGATATTACTCGGTGTCGCCTATTGTTGCCTTATATTTTTGACTTAAGATTGTTTCTTCTTACTTACTGCTTTTATTGAGCCTAAGGAGGTCTACATTCCATCTGCTCACTTACTTAACTATAGAGGGGACTATAGAGCAAGAAGATATTGTTGTCACCAACAACCGCGCCTCACTGTTTATTACTTGTGGTAGTACTTTTAATTAACTTCTTCTCATTGTTGTGTTTATTGACCAACCAACTTCGTTTTGTTGACTACCATTTATTTTTTACGGCCTTGCAGTGCTGGAAACACCGGTTCTCGTCAGATCCCCGAAGTTAAGCAGCATTGGGCTGGGTTGATACTTGGGTGGGTGACCACCTGGGAATCTGGCTGTTGCAGACATAGGGCCTTAGGGCTTCGGGCAGATGACCAGGAGTGGTTAACGCTCGTTAAATCCTTTGAACCCTTTTAAATCCTTTGATTTTTTACGACCTCGTCCCAGTCTCTCCGAAATTTTCCAAGCCACTTAAAGGTGCCTGTTCGCGATTTCGATAGCGTTGCCCATATTCTAAACACAGCATCCAGTTTCCAGATTCTCCTTCATCCAATAGGCTCATGTAGGTCACGCGATCTCGTTTTAGTTATGAAAATCGCGGCGCTGCTGCGAATAGTGTTGTTCCATTTTTAATGTACTGTTATTTTCTTTGTATTGCACGAAGATTCTACGTTGCTGCATCTAGGAGTTGAAAAGGTGAAAGGGGCCTTTAAGTTTTTCGTACGCTAGGCGTCATTTTTAATCCATCAACGAGTTTGACTACTTATGTATTTCGATTCGACTTCCTTTTCAGCGTCGTAATAAGTAATTACGTTGCAACATTAAGCATTGCTAGAAGTTATCTTTTTACGAACTTTATACTACACTGCAAGATATATCTTCACGGCAACGTGGAAGCGACAGGGAGTGTTAGAACAGTCTGAAGTGGAATGGTGTTAACGACACAACACGTAAGTCATAATTCTGCCAGGTGGCAATAAACGTTTAATGGACCACAATTCAAGATGACTGCCTTCATCATTTCTTCCTGGGAGAACTGCGCCCTGTGATCCAGAGTACGGACCTAAAATATGAAGAATACAGTAATATCATCTTTAACTAACCAGAGGGTTAGAAGGTTGAGTTCCGTAGAAATTAATTACACTGTAACCACGCTAACGTACCGTGTTCATCACTTCGACACGTGATAGCAGCAGGCAAAAGGAACCAGAACACCAGGAAGACAGATTACCCTATACCATGTGAACCATGGGGCCGCTCATCTATAATTTATCTTTCTATCAACATTTATTTCAACAAACGAGCACCGGGTCCAACCTTCCAGCCGTAGAGACGGACGCATGCACTATCATCAATTACGACTCGACCCACCATCTACGAGCCAAGATGGGTATCCGTCTGTATACGTTGGTCAAAACCTCTCCAACTGAAACACTTAACGAACATCGGCAAACAACGTCGAAACTCAAACAACCTCTAAGAAGCACTGTTTGTAGAGAACAATTTGCGGACTTCATCAGTGCCAGACCAACATTGTGCAGAAATGCATGGAGTCACAAGCAAACTTAGATATCCAGTCCAAGGAAATTTAATTATTCTTTGACTTCTAACCCATTTCGCCCTCTGAAGCTACAGGAAGACTACGTAGCATCCAAATAAGTGATACATGAATCGACCACAGACGACTTGGATAATCTGGCTGTGAACAATGAACTGATACATGGAAAAAATGATTGTTGCACGATACAAGACGAAATCAGTCTAAGCCCTAAGCCTAACAAATCTGTAATCTTTAACGGTAAGGTGCTACAAGGGGCTGAGGTGCTTCAGAATCACGCAGAAGTTAATGAACAAAATATTTCTGTCAGTACGACTTTGGTAACCCGAGTCCCCGCTAATTCAAGTCTTCCTCTAAAATTGATAAAATTACGGAATTAGAGGGGCACTCCAAGATATGCCCATTTCCACTTTATTTAAAATCATTGCGGATGAATGGTTTTAAATAATGAGCGAATGGCCGTACCTCGGAGTGTCCCTCTAATTTCGCAATTCTATCAATTTTAAAGGAAGACTTGAATAGTGGGAACTCGGGTCACCGAAATCGTCCCGAAAAAAGTTTTAATTTGTTCATTAACTTCTATGTAATTCTAAAGCACTTTAGCCCCTTTAGCCCCTTACCATTACAGATTACAGGTTCTGAAGCACTTTAGGTCTTTAACAAGATCGTCACTTCTCCCGTTACGATTTTAAAGGGGCACTGCAGCTTAAGGTGTAAACAGATGTATAAACAGTTGGGTAAACAATTGTACTAGGAAGGGGTTGACTTTATCTTGACACCCAACACAGCGAAATCAAATCTTAACGCACAAAATTTCCAATATGTGTTTAGATGAAGAAGGCCAGCCACCTAGGTTCCACTTTACCAAATATTGTACTTACTGCAACAATTTTGCAACACTTAAACCTCTGTAACGTACCCATTCTCAAAAACTCCTGCATAGGAACGAAAGGCAAGGATAATAACGAGATTAAATCAAATCATACGGTAACCGTGAAAATGAAAAATTCTACCCCCCTCGCGTCAACCCAGAATTCTTTCTGAAACGAGTACCGGAATAATTCTTATAGAAATATGTGCAATATCTTATAAATGACTCTGATAATAAGATTGCTCAGAACTATATATATACATAAAAAAATCTGAAGCATAAGGTTTGCATAAAATTCTAACTTAAAGCCAATCAGCAATTTAAATATAGATGCAAACCTATTTACGTTGCCTTTTGGACTTATATGTCAGACAGCCTGAGCGGAGAATCGAACCTACGACCTTTGAAACCAAAGGCCGAGGTCCTACCGCTGAGCCAGACTGACATGGCTTTTTCAGTCTGGCTCAGCGGTAGGACCTTTGTCTTTGGTTTCATAGGTCGTAGATTCGATTCTCTGCTCAGGCAGTCTGACATATAAGTCCAAAAGGCAACGTAAATAGGTTTGCATCTGTATTTATTTAGCTGTTGCTGAGCCTTTGGCTTTCCGTCCTTAATCAGCAATTTGTCACAAACCAGACACATCAGTAGCAACTGATGCTATCAAATCTCGAACTAAAAAACATCGAAAGTCGGCTCCGGTTCAAGAGTCAACAAGTATACAGCTGCAATAAAGACCGTATCAAGTAATCATGACAAGTCAAAATCAATTTAAGTTACATGTGGTCGTGAACCTAGTGCTGTAAACTATGTCAATACATGTTTACTTAAAATATCACCATTGAAAAGATATGATTATGATGTATAGCTGCGTGTCAGTGCCCTCCCAATCAGAGGCAGTTTTCTGATCAGGCTAATTTCCCATGAGCTCAATTAAACTTCTCTAGAGAATTATTTCAATACCCACAGCAACCTTACGTAAATCCTCACTGGGATAAACAACGAACGTATAATACTTATCAATCTATAATATGCAACATGGGCGTCGATCCATGAAAATAACTGGGGGGGGGGGGGGGCCGGGAACGCAGAGGCTGCGTGAAGTATAACGTACGTTTTATTTTTTAATAAAGTACAAAATATAAAAATTCAATTGTGACAACACATAATTATAATGTAACACTTTACGATAAAAGATTAGAAGTATCTTGCTGAAATACACAGTCACATCAAAGGAGAACACACTTTAAAATCGCAACGGTGGGAGAGGAGGGGGGGGGCTAAAGTCGGTCTGTTTCCATTGAATACGCCGCATACTTTGAGATTTTGAATAGTAGGAAATTTAGATGGAGGAATGTGCCGCGGCGGAATATATCATAGATGCACTCAACGAAAACGAATTATTGAGATGGTGGGTGCATTATGTAAGAATAATTATTTCGTAAAATTATTATGTAAAAAAGCAGGCGTGTTGGCTCACTCAAAGTTAGCCAATCACGCACTAGTTTGGCCAGTTTGCTGACGTGACGTGTAGCACGCATTTTAGGAATATGCGATTGCTAAAAAAAAAGGGGGGTGTTTTGTTTCACTTGGGAGCTACATGCGCTGGCGAGGTGAGGGAACTTCGGAGGGCAGTATTAAAAAAAACTCCTTAGGAATAACTAATGCATAGCCTCCCAGAGAAGGGGGGACCGTCCCCTTTTCTAGGAAACCAGGGGGGGGACGTGTCCCACCCGTCCCCCCCGGGATCGACGCCCATGATATGCAATATTGGTGAAACACAACTACATAATGAAAATCCTGAATATACGTTGTGATATTAAACCTCTGTACAGTTCTTTTTTTTTGTAATTTTTCTATAAAAAACTCGTATAAAAAAAAAGAGATGTCTCTCTTCTCTCTCTTGGGACATCCTGTATAATCAAACACTTTCCAATCTGGCATGGAGGAACGCTTCTTTGTGCGCCACACCCCAAGTGAACAGAAAGGAACACACAATAAATCTTTGCATCTGTAGCTACTTATCACTTTTCGAGCCCAGTCCTGTTTATACCGCTTTATTTGTATGTTCATTTCTGTTCACTTGGTATGTGGAGCGCAAACAAGCGTCCCTCCAGTACAAGTATGTAAGTCTTTGACTATACACTGGGTGGTCTAAAAGTCTGGTCACACGCAAAAAATTGCCGATGCAATGGTCATACGTTAATTCTGAAGACATTTGTAATGTAAGTTAGATATGGAGAAGCCAATGAAAATATTTTCAATGACCTTGAAAACAGCATTCAAGGTTATCTGCATTCTATTTTCCAAATGGCGCAAGATCGAGCACAAAAGTGAATTACAAAGTTATACGCGAGCGTCAAATATGACAAACTGCGAAAACAGATTGAAAATCGGAGCATAATTGCAATAGTTATGAGGAAAACAAAATAACAACAAAGTCTTCCCTGATAGTTTTAACTGCCATGCAGTGAAGCTTGGCATGCATGACAGTTAAAACGTTCAGGGAAGACTTGGTTGCTATATTGTTTTCCTCATAACTATTGCAATTATGCTCCGATTTTCAATCTGTTTTCGCAGTTTGTCATGTTTGATGCTCGCGTACAACTTTGTAATTCACTTTTGTGCTGTATCTTGCGCCATTTGGAAAATATAATTTTGATGACCTTGAATGCTGTTTTCAAGGTCATTGAAAATATCTTCATTGGCTTCCCCATATCTGACTTACATTACAAATATGTCTTCGGAATAAACGTAGAACCATTATATCGGAAGTTAATTGCGTGTGATCATACTTTTAGACTACATATACAGAGTGTTCCTAAAAGGTCTAGTCAAATTTTAACCATAGCTGCTACTCATCAAAACAAAGCAAAAATTCCCTATAAACATGAGTCCGGAAATGCTTCCTTTCCGAAATAACACAGGGTGATGTCAAGTAATTCCATAGGCCTATATGTGTCGTAATGGCTGCAGTAACGCTTTGTAATCATTCTAAATGAACGAAACAAGCTGAAAATTAATCAACACCCTTCAAGCTATAGTAGGTGGCTGAAAATAACTGGCAACCAAAACACCTACCCTGGGTTTACTAGAAACCGGCTCGCCTCACCCCACCCCTCCCCGGAGCTACTTGAGATATGATCGTTGGTATGGCTAAAGCAAATGTTTAGTACTCAATTTTTTTCCTTTGTTTAAGCATAGCGATTTCCTAATTTAGACTGTATGCAGCAAAAACAGTTAAAAAATACAAATTAACTTAAAAAGGAAGGCCTCCTCCCTCTGGCAATTTTTTTCGGATTTTCTTCTTGAAAATGAAGTAAATCAGAAAATTATTAGGTTCAGGGAAGTCTTCAATGCCAATCAGCATTGAAGACTATTCTGGTGAGCATATCCCGCTTGCTATCATGATGGAAGGTAGAGGAGCGGGGTATAATCGACCTAGTGGGGTATAATCGGGGTGATTAGACGACAGTACCTTTTCGTTGTACGCATGCGCAACTTACCGAGCTAAGCTTAAAACAGACGCCGACTGCAACTTAACGGCTGTTGCTTTTGACTCGCATATATACCAGCTAGAAAACTCGACATATTCGTTACGATTGTCGTATTTTAACGTCACTGTATAATTTTTTAGGCTAGTATCTTATAATTTTACTACGGCGATCTATTGGCATAAATAATTTTAATTTTTACCGTATAAGTCTTTTAGTTTTTCGATTCCATGGTAATTATTAGAAAACGATTAAAAATTAGTACAGGAACACACACAGCGCCATCTCTCGGCGGATTTCAGCAATGCGTGGTTGATGCGGCGTGTTTAACGGGAGAAAGTCGTCGACAGCAGCATCGCCTATAACTTCTCGTTGGAGATAAATAATTTTATGAACTGAGAGACTGATAAGCAAATAAAACGTAGCATTACATTGTAAATATTAATGAACACAAAGAATGTTTAGTCCTTTTGGTATTATTTATTTTGAATTGGGATATACTCCAGTAAAACAGTCCTCTAGCTTTTGTGGATAATACGGCTAAAAATGTTTTCGCACTCAGCCTGTAACCAGACTAAAACTAACTCATGCTAATTAATTTGAAATTATACCCTACGCGCTCGGGATATAACTGCAAAATAATTAGCATTCGTTAGTTTTAATGTCAGGTTACAGGCTTCATGCGAAAACAGTAGCCGTATTATCCACAAAAGCTCTAGGGCTATTACTACTGAGAATACACTAGGGCGTCATCACATACACTGGCGACAAAATGGAACGAAGCGATTGCAAACAACCTGCGTTGCTTTGGAGACAGCGTTTTGGCTCATCTTTTGGGTTGCGTCATTGCATCTTGCTTCTTTGTATATTTGCTTTCGTAGCGCGTCACTGGATGGCGTTGTCGGCGGTTCCGACGAGTGGTGAGCAAATATTTGAACAGCTCGCACCACCTTGCATTTTGTCACCTCAACAACATATCCGATTTTAAATTTTCTTTGTTAAAAACCACCTCTAGGTGTAACGCTTTCAGTGTACAAAATCAGATGTTATTTAATGCAGTGGTTATTTCATGACGCGGATGCAATGGTTGCACTGGAGTGGATTCACAAACGGGAGCTCCGCTCTGACGTCTGCCTCACTTCACCCTGAAAATAAAAGAACTGCCGTGACTGTAACTCAACCCAGGGCTCCCAGCAAGCTAGCCCACTGTGATACCGGGACTCCAACCAAGCTCACAAGTTGTTCAACCTGTAGTTTAATTTTGTGATCTAAAGGACGCCAACATATAACGAGAGATAAGATATTTGTTTTAAGGACCGTAACTAGTCTACAAAGCTCGTGCTGTGTCTTGGACTCTGTTTTTTGACCGAGAAGTGGCATGTTGCTTTAATGCAGCACCATGCAAGAGAGGGTTAAAGTAGGAGTAAAGAAAATTATATTAACCCTCTACAGCATGCAATGAGTTATGGTATTTTGTTTTTAATGTTACAGCCCTTCAAAGGAGTGATATCAACACACCAAAACATACATCAAGTTTTGTAGTATGAATAATCTATATAACTAAGATCATACTGTTTGTTTGTTTGTTTGTTTGTATGTGTGTGTCGCCAGATTGTCGAGATTCCCACTCTTAATTATTATTTCTTTTTTTTGTTTTTATCTCTGTCAAACGGAATTGTCTGTATAAGTAATGATGATGCAACAGAGAGGCACACAGTTCTGATGGCGTCACAATATTTTCATGCAAATGGGATCTAGGCCTCTTTGTCTCTTAAGCCTTGATCTAACAAATCTAATGAAAGCTTGGGCGACTGCTAATGGGAAATCACAACAATGCTCCATAAAGCGGCAATATACTGGGGGTTGCCATAGTGCAGTATGAACAAAACAGCACAGCGTGAAAACAGTTAGTAAACTGTTCCAGTTAAAACGTTATCCAGACACACGCTACTGTATTGCGCCAAGTTGGCAACAAGCACAACATCAATTGAATTGTCCAGGAAGTAAACCATTGTAGCGCGACGCAGTAGCGTAAGTGTCTTACATTCTGAAGCATAGTTGGGCATATCTCAGGTACTGGGGGGGGGGATAATAATGCGGTACGAAAGCTTAAATTGTGGTAAATTGTGGAGAGCAATGACAAAAATTTACTCGTGTAGGATTGACAGCTAAGCTGCTTTCAATGCAAAATCTGACCCTCAATAACGTTGCAAATGTGTTACTAGCTAGCTAATTCTAGCTAATACTTCTTGTCCTCTCATTCCTATGTTAATTCCCATAGGGTGCTTACTCACCGATACCGAGATAGCGGGAAGGCTTCCAGCTACGAAATTGGACGAATGGCTGCAGTACGATACGAACTTGCATACCTTTTCAGGTTTACAGCCTGGCGGTGTAACGGGAATGGTGTGGGAGGGCGTGTAAGTACGAAAGTATTGTTATAACATTGTTAGTATTGTCGGCATCGTCTTTGATTGGACGGCCAAAGTTCAGACATTGACAACGCGTATACTGACGTGCGTATCTAGACACACGCTAGTGTCGTCACCTAAACAACGTCTACTTCACGAAAAACAAACAAAATGTCAAAATAAAATCAAAAACTGGTAAAGTTGAGAATCGTTCGGCCTCACAAAAGGAGTAATAAAAACTAAATAAAAATAACGAAAATAAAAAAAAAATTAAAACAAAAACAAAAACTAATGAAGAGAATACTACAAAGTTACGAATGGTTCTTTTTCTCAAAAGTATGATACAAGTAATAGTTATTGGTTAAATACTATTGGTTATCGATTTTTAAACCACGGCTGCGATGATTTGCATGTCGAGCGGCCAAATCATCGCAGCCGTGGTTTAAAAATCGATAACCAATAGTTCTTAATAAATAACATATTTACATCAAGGTTGGGACGTCAAGCTAACTCGTATTTATTAAAACGTGTTTGTGTTTTGTGAAAAAGACTGAAGGTCATTCCATTTTAGTTTACTGAAGGTGGAGTGGTTGGTAGACTGATGAGTCGTTTGCGTCCGTTTGTGGGGGAATGGGCAGGAAGGATACGCAGCGTCGTTTCGCCGTATTTCACGCTAGCCAGGTCGCTTGTGTTTTCGAAGCTTTTCGGAGTGATAGAACTTCGATAAAAGGCTGCAGGGATAGAATGACATTCTGGGAAGGTATGTAATTCATTTTGAGCGTTTGTAGTTTGAGAATTGTTTAAATACTAGGTAATAGGGTAGCGGTATGAATGAAGGTCATTGCATTTTAGTTTGTGGAGGGAGGGGGAGGGGGGAGTTAACGCAGCGTGAATGGCTTAGATATTGGCCAGACGTATAAGAGTTTGCAGGGATGGGATTTCATTCCTTTTAAGTAATTAAGTTTTGTGCGTTTTTATTACGTTACGTTTTTTTTTTCACGATGTATTTGGTCGTTGGTGTGTGTTCCCGGTCGGGTGATCCGGAAGTGTCAAAAATGTGGATTATTGGCAAAAGTGTGGGTTATCGGCAAAAGTGTGAGGTAACTTGATAACCCACACTTTTCGTGATGACGCACACTTCCGGTGTTGGTTAACGGAATTTAACCAACGGAAATTTAGCAATGCGTTGAGTTAGCGTGACGTCACAGCCGTGGTATAAAATTAAAATATCGGTAAAATGGCCACTCAAGCTATTGTTGACGTGGCGTATTATTACACATCTGCAGTTGAGTCAAATACATAATTAAAAAAAAAGTGATATTATATCAAAAAACAAAATTGGTAGAAGGGACCGTCAAGTTCAGAATGGTTCGGCCCGTCAAAGGAGTGATATCAACAAACCAAAACATTCGTCAAGTTAGCCACACCAAATATTACTTTGGACGTTAAAGGAGAATTTGAACATTGCTACCGAAAGCAGCAATGCTCTAGTTTTCATTTAACCTTCGAACTATTAATCGGTGCGACTAACTTGAATGTTTTGGTATGTGTGTGATATCACTCCTTTGAAAGGCCGAACCATTTGGAACTTGGCGGTCTCTTTTACCAGTTTTGGTTTTTGATATGATATCACTTCTTTTTTTTTTTAATTGTGTATTAGACTCAACTCAACTAGCCTGCTGATTTGTAGTAATGTGCCACGTCAACTATACCTTAAGTTGCAATTTTTCCAATATTTTAATTTCCTATCACTCCTTTGAGATGCTGAACGATTCTCAACTTAGTCGCCTCTTCATCAATTTTTGGTTTTGTTTAAATTTTTTGTACGGTAATTTTTTTCTTTAGTCCATATCACTCGCTTGTGAGGCCGAACCAGTTCAACTTGGTGGCCTCTTTACCAGCTTTTGGTTTTATTTTGACATTTTGTTTGTTTTTCGTGAAATGGACGTAGACACAATTTCTTTTGCAACGCTGTTCAAATTTGTGACGACACACTAGCGTGTGGCTAGATACGCACGTCAGTATACGGGTTGTCTTTGTCAGAACTTAGGCCATCCAATGAGAGACGATGCCGACAATAGTAACAATGGTTATAACAATATTTTCGTACTTAAGCACCCTCGCACCCTCCCACGCCATTCCCTTTACACCCCAATGCTCCAAACCATAAAAGGTACGAAGTTCGTATCGCACTGCAGCCATTCGTTCAATTTCATTGCTGGAAGCCTTCCCGTTATCTCGGTATCGATGAATAATCGCCCTATAGAAATTAACACGGGGATGAGCGGGCTAGAATTAGCTAGCTAGCTAGTGGCTAGGTACACATTTGCAACGTTATTGAGGGTCAGATTTTCTGAAAGCTGCTTAGGTAACATTCCTTCACGAGTTAATTTTAGTCAGGTGGGTCATTGCTCTCGATTGCAACACAATTTAAGCTTTTGTACCGCATGATTATTTTTCCTCAAGCAGCTGAAATGTGCTCAACTATGCTTCAAGATATAAGACACTGAAGCTATGGCGTCGAGCTACAATGGTTTACAACCTTGCCAATTGAATTGATGTGATGTTTGTTACCTAACTTGGCGCAACACACTAGCGTGTGTCTAGATCAGGAAAGGTGGGGGACCTGGAAAGTAAAACAAGAATTTGGGCTAATACATTATGCAAACTTTTATTTCTATTATACATGTATAGTTCAGTTTGTTATTAGTGATTTGCTTTTATTGCCGTTTTATTGGTGTTGCTTTGACCATGAACTCTTTGTTATTTATGTATAGTTCTATTTTATAGTTCTACAGTTCTATGGTTGTGAGATGTCCACGGCTTTGCTAAATTTCTTTTGGAACCTGGGAATTATCATATATATGATTGAAGTCCTTTTTCCAGCAAAACTAGAACTATTAATTTCTCCGTTACGGAGCCACACGTACATTTGAAGACTATTCACTTGTTATTGTTGTGGTTGTTCTTGTGTTACACGGTTTCAGAAAAAACTACTGCACCTACCTAAAATCTGAAACATAATTTAGGCCTGAAATTTCCCTGGGCTTCATCCTCACAGAGACCTCTTTTTCGATTGGTCGAGCCATTCCGGAGTTATGGGACCCTGAAACATCATTTTGATTGTTTTGCATTGTTTTAACCATTGTAATTATGGAACAATGCCACTCAGAAAACTCCAGATCCATTCCTGGTGCACGAGTTATGCCTTGCTAAAAAGTCGGTTGTTGAAGGGCCCAAAGACAAGTGTGGCCTTAGGGCTTCGGGCAGATGACCAGGAGTGGTTAACGCTCATTAAACCCTTTGAAACCCTTTGAAAAAAAGTGTAAAGTACTTGGGTGTGGATCTGGAAGCAATTAACTGGGCCTTGAATGTAGCAAGAATAAAAGAAATGCTTCTGGCGTGGACAGCGGTGTTGCGAGCTCTGTGCAGGGGCGCTCTGTCGCGCAGAAGGCATTACTGGCAGCGTATAGGACTTTTGTGCGGTCGGTGATGGATTATCACCTAGCGTTTCTGGCGACTTCCACCAAGCACTTGCAAACGCTTCAGGTCCTCGTTAATGAGTACCTGCGGGTAGTGTCGTGGTGTATTGCCTCTACCCCGGTTCAGGCACTGTGGGTAGAGTGTGGGGAAGTGCCAGTAGAGTTCCCTGCAAAGGAGCTTCTAGTAACACTCTGCTTGCATAATCGGAGTCGTGGGCAAGATGACCCTGTGGGTAATATTTCGGATGATTACGGTAAGTTGAGCGAGAAGGCGAGGAGCATTCTGAGAGAAGCTGGAGCTGGCGTGACCCTGCTCCAGCGAGTCACGGCCGGTGCTCTGCCTATGGCCTGTGCGCGTGCACTCAGCCTCTGGAGCTGGTGTCCGGATCTGGTGCAGGTTTTTGAGCGGAATGGTACGGAATGTGTCGTTTTCTGTGACGCTTCGTACAAGGCTAGTGCGCAGATGGGAGGAATTGGTGTAGTTGTCCCGTCGCTTAAGGTCGTGCTGCAGCGTCACGTGATTGCAGTTACGTGAAGCATGCTTTGTGAGCTGCTCGCCATTTTGGTTGCGCTTGATGTGGCTGAGGAGTTGTGGCTGCCTTCGTTTACGCTCTACAAAGATTCGCTGGTCAGTCACAGGCTCCTGCGGGCAGCGTGTGAAAGTCTTGATGTACAGGATCCATTAATTTATGCTATCCTATGGAAGTTTTGGGTCGCTACGCTTAGTAGTCGTGTCGAGTTCAGGTGGATAAAGGGTAACTCAGGGAATGTACAGGCAGATGGTTTGGTCAAAGGGGCAGTGAGTGGAGGTGTTCTTTGGTTGGCCCGGTGCTGTCCGTGCGGATGCATCGTCCGATTGTCTGGCAGTGGGCTTAGCAGTTGTGGCAGGATGAGTGGGATAGGGCAGGTGTAGCCAGGGACTTCTACGCTATGCAGCCGCAGTGTTGTGTGCCGTCCATTTTAGATAAACTGAAATGCCATGAAGCGAAAACTGTGTCGAGACTGCGGGTGGGACACACTCTCCTTTGCTCGCACCGGTTTAGATTTGGTTGGGTAGGAACGCCAGCCGGCACGCAGTGCTTGTTCGCGTAAACGCCGGAACATGTTATGCGTCATTGTCGGAAGGCGACTGCTGGCTCCCTGGCTGCGTGAGATGTCCACGGTTCAGGAACTTCTGTCGTTGTCGAGCGGACGTAGGCCTCTTGTTCGGCTGAAGATGATTGCAAAATTCTGCAGTGTAGTGGGAATTAGTGGATAGTGATTGACGCGGTAATTAGTGGGAAGGAGTGGTGCGTGTGTTCCTGTTCCCTCAACATCGGGTTCGCTTGTCTGCTGGCCAACTGGTGTGCACAGCAAGAAAGCGTGGATGGTGGTGGAGCCTACAAGATAGTGGTGTGTTTCTCCATGAAGGTTGCTCTGGACCCACTGGAACTTTCCCTAGATGGGAGAGAGAAGGTGGGTCAGTGGACGTGCGTCTTGTACACAGTGGATGCGCGTCTTGTACACAGTGGATGGCTGCGGTGTGTCGGCGGGTTGTGAGAAGGCCGCCCCGGATCCATTTGAACTCTCAAATCATGTCTCCTCTACAATACAAAAGGCAAATTCCCTTTCCATTCTGATAAGCCGTACTATGAAATCCAGAGATGCAGCTATTTTTTTTTAGGCTATTCCTGACTATTGTTAGACCAACGATTGAGTATGCAGTGGACTTTTGGTGTCCCTTTTTAAAAAAAGGATTTTGTCGCAATTGAAAAGGTGCAGCGTCGCTTTACAAAAAAAGTACGTGGTCTGAGCCACAAACCATACGAGCCGAGACGGTATTATTACATTATATAAAATTCTGTTGACTACCGTTACATGATGGAGGGAGAGGACCTCCCTTTGGTGGAGGATATAAAGGACCTGGGTATTTGGTTCTCTCAGGACCTCAAGTCATCGCTTCATTGTCGAAAGATTAGTTCATTGGCATTCAGACGCTTGGCTGTTGTTAACAGATGTTTTACGTCTGGGGACATAAATACTAAGATTTGGGCTTTCAGGGTCTTTGTCCATTCAGTTCTTGAATATTCGACACCAGTTTGGTCGCCGTATCTTGTTAAGGATATTAACCTAATTGAATCGGTGCAGAGACGATTTACCAAGGGACTCCCTGGCTTTCGTGAATTGGACCATATGGAACGACTCACTCGAGCGGGGCTGGAGCTGCTTGAATTACGTAGATTGCGCTTTGATCTTATTCTTACTTATAAAATATTGCGAAATCTGATTAAGGTGGATTTGCCATTCTTTGACCTGGCACCCCTCTTGCAGGTTACTAGAGGCCATTCCTGGAAACTTGCGACCCAGGGTGCAAGGCTTGACTGCAGGAAACATTTTTTCTCTATACGCGTGGTAAAAGCCTGGAATGCTCTGCGTTCTGGGACTGTGAGCGCAAACACTGAGTCCGGATTCCGGTGGGAGCTCATGACTGAGGACCTTCGTCCTTACCTCACGATCGGTTCACAAGCCACCTCCTCCAACAATTAACGTACATTATACTTTGTTCCACATTATGTTTTCAGAAAACTGACTGTATGACGCCACGTTTTCTTCCACTACGAGTGCAAAAAATCCGTAAACATCCCATTCGTAAACTTTAACAGTAACTGTGTAGAATCTACAAGTGTGATTTCTACATGTTTTTGCACTCTTAGTGCTAGGAAACGAGTCGTCATCCAGTCAGTTTTCTGAAAACATAATGTGGAACAAACTATAGAAGGACTCACTCGTCTTTTTTTTTTTTTCCAAATGGTACGGTATTAGCGGCTCACACCCCTTCCGGCAACCATCCACTTAGTAGTGGCAAATTACATTATTATTATTATATTATTATTATTATTATAAAACTATGGAGGTCGTACCTTGCAAGGAAAACTGCACCTTCAACAGTACCAGGCAACTCGAGGCAAACTTCTTACAAACTTGAATACCAGTACCATTCACATGAATGGGCTCACCACACTTTTTTCCCTCGTGTCCTACCCCTTTGGAACAGCCTTCCCGAATCAGTGGTTTCGGCACGTACTACTAACCAGTTCAAAAATCGTTTCGATATCCACATTAATGATTCAAACCCAGACCTCGTTTATTTTTTTCTTTAAACGTAATGTATATACTAAAAATTAAAATTACTTTGCTGAATTGGGGCTGTTCTTCGCTAAACTTTTTTCAATGGCTTTGGGTAAATTTGTTTCCCGTTATTGGGATATTGTTGTTTGTACTGGATGGCTTTTGATGAATTTGTTTCCCGCAAATGGGATATTGTTGTTGAATTTACTGTTCAGTTTTTTTTTTTGAACAGCAATACTGTACATTTATTTATTATTTATTTATTTGCCGTTGCAAATTACTGTCTTTTCGTATCTAGTAGGAAGACGACAAACCGGTCCTGATATTTTGATATGAATTTGCACTTCAAATGTTATTACAATTTATATCTAACTATAGAACTACTACAATTGTTATTACAATTACATAGAACTATTTATACACAAACAGTATGACGACGTTACTTTTGTCAAAAAAAAAAAGGATTACTGTCTTTGCCAAAATGCAAAAATTGTGAACTTCTTCGTTGTTATTATTGTTGCTATTTTTCATGTCATGTAATGCTCCTGGTGAGCGATTTGACATTACTAATAAAGTTAGTTAAGTTACAGAAGCGGCTGTGATCTTGAAGATGGTGTTAGTGTGTGTGTAGGAGCAGGGTGACAAGTACACATGGTGCACGGTGCTCAGCAGTGTCAGAGACGTGTGAGAGATGTGGTGTTAGAGTTGCAAGTAGGTGTGTAAGGGTAAGGTAGTGTATAGTTTAAGAAGGGGCGTGGCTTCGGTCCAAGGCCTTTAATAAATGTTCGAAGAATCCGTGTTTCAGCTAAACGATATAGATTTAAACCAAACTAAGCTACGTTGTAAGGCCTCGAAATTGGCAGCTAGAAACGATAGAATAGCGTATTTATTTTGCAGATGCAGGTTTTAATAGCTGAGTTGAATTGTTTCAAAGTGGCCAGCAACAATCGACTGCATGCGTAAAAAAGGTACACGTATTACGAACAAAAACGTCAAGTCTGCCGTAAAAAAGGGGGGTTATATGATTGAATTTTCACTGGTTAAAATGTACACGGATAAAATTTGATGATTTATAATTGAAATAATCAAATGTACAATTGAGAAAATTGCATCCGTTTAAGTGCTGTTGTGCTTTACGGATCATATATTTAAAACGTAAAGCACAACAGCACCTAAACAGATGGATTTTTCTCAATTGTACATTTGATTACGTCAATTAAAAATCATTTTTTATCCGTGTACATTTTAATAAGTGAAAATTCAATCATATAACCCCCTTTTTTTACGGCACACTTGACGTTTTTGTTTGTAATTTTTAATAAATTTAAATTCAAATTTCCAATTGTCGCATTGCAATGACACTAGGGGTGGGCTTCGCTACACGGCTGTATCTTCTTTCCTTCCTTCCTTCACCTTTACTTAGCCTGTGTCTTGGTTGGTTATTTTTTGCTGTTACACCGAGGTATTCCGAAATTAATCTTCTGTAGTCGAACTGCTTTCGGTTTTAGTTTACTTCTGTTATAACTAAAACCACTATTATGGTATCAATAAACTACGGAAATTCCAGAAAAATAAAAGCAGTTTCCTGCGGAACATAAGAACATTCGCACTTTTTTACGTTATGAGAAGAATCGTTTTTACTCCCCTCTACGAAAACTTTGGGAGAGCAGTTGCCCCCCCCCCCCCTCCCTCTTCCCCCGGTACCTATGGTTCTGGGTTTGGCAATGGTTTTGTTGTTGTTGTTGCTGTTCCAAGGTAGCCTATGCCTTTTTTTGTCGTTGTGTTTTTTTGTTGTTGTTGTTGTTGCTGCTACTCGCTAAATATTCAAGAAGAGAAATGAAACTGTAGTGTGATTGATTAACTGAATGCAAATTTATTTTCTCAAGATGGCCCGCACACAGGCTTTAACTGCAGCCCCTGGATACTACGACGGATATTGGAAAATTTGTCTCTTCTGTTTCTATCAATTTAGTGTAGTGTAGTAAGGGTTCGAACAGTTTCACAATAAATGCTTTTTTTTTTTTATATTTATTTTGGTACATTATTTATTGTTTATTTTATCGATGTTATGTTTTTCATTTCCTAATTACGCAATCTCCATTGTTCTGCGATACTAGTTTTTAGGATGTGAAACGTAAAATGACGCCACTCTGTTTTCCAGAATCAGCCAATCACAATGAATGATTCATGAATGAAGTGGTTGCAAGCAGTGGAGCGTGATCAGGACGTGTTAATCAACGCTGGCCTTGTTGTTTTTCATCAAAATTTCAATTGTTTTCACGTGATCACCGTCGATAATCAAAACTTCAGTGGAACTTGATCGGTGCTTGGAAACGGTTGATTTTCTGCGATAATGATCGCAACTTTATTCGTGTTAGCGTGGGTACGATGAGGGTTATATCAATAGCTAAAAATTGTTTAACGGAAAGTCGTGGGACACCGTCAAATGTGAAGAAAACTTGATAAACGAGTGACGAAATCGTGAAATTAAACTGGGTTATCACGAGATCAAAGCATGTTAAATTTCAACGAAACGTTGCTAAGTTTCGAAGAACTGGTGATCTTGGAGGACAGCCGCAGCAATAACATTGGAAGGAAGTCTAAAAACTAAAATCTAACCGCAAAATTAATTTTCTCTACAATACAATAATAAAAAAACACACCCCTATTTTTGTTTTAGTTTAAATTAAACGTAATAAAGATTCCTTGGATAAACCGCTAGCTATCTATGTAGTTTCCACATATTTAGTAATTTTGATGGATATGCCACGTATTTTCGATGGATAGAATAAAAGCACTACAAGTAGTTAATGTTTTAAAAAGCCAGCAAGTGCACATGTATACAATAAAATGCGACGTTTCGGGATTTATCATCCCGTTGTCAAGCAAAAAAATAAATTTTATAGCATAGGCTACAAGTCACAAGATACACTTAAATGGTTTCCCATTTTAAAGAAAAGCAAGCCAGAGCAGTAAAAAGTTAAAAATAAAAGGTTAAAAAGATAAAAAGTGAAGCCCAGTCAGCGCAAAAGCTGAACTGGGACGACCTCTCCCTAACGAAGC
>JAHWFP010169965.1:0-11795 GCA_023313725.1 Lithobius niger
TCTACGGTTATTTAATTAGTAAACTGTTTACTTTGCACATTGATAAATGTAGGACACTGTGGTTTGTGCAGAGACCCTCACCTCTCTCAGCAACGAGGGGGGGGGGGTGACAAATATCACTCCAGTCGGCGTGATCATGGTGTAGGCTATGGATTGGAAGTAAAAGTTGACGTTTGGTTTTTGCGAGTTGGTTTGCAAACAAGTATCGTAGAGATTTTATGATTTGTGTGGTGGTGTTTTGTCTGACACCAGGGAAACTGTGGCGGTGATTTCATGGGTTGGCTTGATGCGCAGTACCCTTGATTCACAATGCAACAGGAATGGAGAATTGAGAGCAGCTCTCATACTAGCCCGTTAGTTTGTTCTAGGTGGATTGTGTACCTGTGTGCCACTTTATCGCTGTTCTCGTCGAATCAAGGCTCAAATAAACCGCCAGTAAATCGTCCCGGTTTAATCGATTGCTTACCGAGCGTTTGGCGTGGTGGCATAGGCAGCGGTCGCGGACCATTTGGGCACATCAGTGTCGCTTTCCTAGACCACTGGCACACGTGGTTGTTAGTCGCACGGTCGTGATTTCCTGTGCTCCTTTAGGTCAGTCGTCCTTAATCAATTTTTCCTTATGCGAAGGCCAACCAATAGACTATGGACGTCATTACTGGATTTATTGCAGCGAATTTTTGATTAGCCTATCAATTATTTTAGGAAATCGATAGACGTTGGTCTAAAGCGTGATGTTCGCTTATAACTTGGGCTAAGGTTGTTTGGTAAGTAGCCTTGACCGTCAATTACGTTGACGGCGTCCACTGCTCCTCGAAGGTGGACAAGCCTACATTCAGAAAGTTTATTTTGACGATGGGATCGATACGATTCGAGGTTCGTAGTAAATGGGATAAACTCGCCTTAAGGAGAAGTTAATGGGCGATTGAGGTATTATGTAACATTGCCACATTTTAGTCATTGTATTCTTATCTTTATAAGTCTCAAAACGAGCTTATTTTTGCACTCGCCACATATTTTCATGTTCCCTTTTTCATGATTAAAATTTTGGCGAGGTAAGTGATTGGGGACGAATAATTGTTTTAAAAATTGCCGATTTGAATCGCTTTATTCTGAACCCTGAATTGTCTTTAGAGACAATCATTATAGCACTCGCCACTGTTTTAATTAGTGTTCTAGATTAAAACGTTGGCGAACCTCTTATGGGTACCCAGTGGCCTAGTGGTCTCCCTGTATTCTGAATGTCGACAGGCCGGAGACGGAGGTTCTTGTACTTATTGTGATCAACCGGAAATTCGCTTTATCACTTTACCGTAGGAAGTTTAAGCCGTAAAGACTTTGGCCGTAGATTTAAAATTACAGTCTCCTGGTCATAGCATGATTTTATTGTACAATTCCTCTTGGTGGCTTTAATGCAGTATGGCCAGCCAGTACATGGGTTTACAGCGTGGTAAATTGACACTATCTGTGTCGGCTGATGGATGTCTGGGGTTCAGTTATGATTGGCACTGACATAAGTTAGCGTTGCGTGTTTGTGCCTCAGATTTGCAGGATGGGGTTAAGGATTAGAAGTTTTGATTTTGGAAAATGTAACAGTGATTCGAGGGTTATTTGACGCGCAGTAGGCTACTCTCGAATCGCATTGTGGCAGGGATGGAAAGATGGCGGCTGCTCTCTATCTACCCATCGAATTTGGAGTAGGAGCTGTGTTTAGCAAGTCGATGTCGTATCACGGCTACCTTTCCAGTCGATTAATAAATCTGCGCAAAGTCAGTCTAGAGTCCTGTGGAGCTACAGCCAGTCACCTCCATTATATTGGCCGGTGCAGTCGATTAGGCCTACATCCCGAGAGCCGGCCGAGGGAGCACACGTTGGGGCTGCTCGGCATCACACATGCGGATGACACTACTGGCGGGTGCATTGCAGTAGCTGATGCCTGGTGACATTGACGGCCGACACTACGGTGACAGTGAGTAGTGTGAAGTGGTGGTAACTGATTTCTGTGAAGGTCGGTCTTCGTGGCTACTTGGACCTCCTTCAGCTGCGTTCATAGTACAACACCTGTGTACTTGTGTTTTAGGAGATAGTGTTTACTGCCCTGGACTGTTGGTACGTTGGCCTTACGAAATTTTCTGAGATTTTCTCAGTCGTATATATTGTTGTGTGAAGTTCTTGGAAGATCCATAAGTGATGAATTCTAGACGCCGATCATGGCACTTGTACCTTACCACTCATGTTAGTTATTAGTTGCTCTTATGTAAACCTTGGCTCACTGCGGTCGGTCTATTTCCTAGCGAGATATTATCTCTAAGGGAATGTTTATACACGAAGCAAAATGCTGCGTGCAGGGAGTGGTACACCGTTAACTTAGGTGACTTGAAAATTATTGGTTATTAGCAGACCGGTGTGCGAGTTCCCGGTTGGTGAGCAGTGTATTGCCCAGTGGCCTTTTTCCTTTTTGAGGAATAATTTTATGAAACGAATTCTTGCTCTCGCCACTTAGTTTCAAGTTTTGTCGATACACTTCGACCCAGCGAACCAGTGTGCGTTCTTTGTTGGGAGCAGTCGGGTATTCCTCGTGATGTTGGCCCCCACCGTGCCTTTTCGTCATACTATGATTTGGGGGATGCGCTTGACGCGGCAACCCTTCTGAGGTGTGTCAACTTGTCAAGTCCGTGATGCGGACTATAACCGACCATTACGTCGGCTCGGGTACCTTCAGGTGGTGTTGGACTCCTACCTGCTCCCAGAATAGGGGCGAGATAGACACTCCTCAGAATCCATTGCTAACACGGATGGGTCTTTTTATCACAGTGGGTTGTGAAGATTTGTCAAATTTGACAGGTGGGGGTTATCTTGCCACTCCCAAATGCTTGTTTGTGTTGCGCATGTATAAGAGATCTTCAGGTGAAGAGGTGGCATGGGACACCCAAGGTGTGTGTAACCTAAGGGTAGACTGGTGAGGGTGCGTGGACCCTCGCCTCTCAATGCAATTAGGAACTCCGGCAGCACGACGAAGTGGATTGACGGCGTTAGCACAAGAAAGGGATTGTTCTGGTGGGCATGTCACTGGTCACGAGTGGCATCACAGCCCCGGGGCTCCAGGGTTACGATTTTGAACCCTGAGAAGGCTCCTTTCCCTATTTAGTAGCGGCGCTTTCGCCCTAGCTACATGGGGAAGTTATGGTCCCCGTCAGTGGAGTTCGGTTTACAGGGAGGACGAGGTCTTAAGGGCCTCTTTGGTGTTCAAGCTTTCGGCAATGTCTGGGACAGATAAGCCCTGGATACTTGCGAGCGGCATTCGCTGGGTGCACCATGGGTGGAAGAATGGTCAGTAGCGAAATCAAGCAGTAGGATGAGAGGTGTTTGGGACTGCCGGCTTGCACCACATAACAACCCGTCGTAGGAGCGGGCGAGTAGTGGGGATTGAGGCAGAACTGAGAAGCAGGTTACGTATACAGCACACTGAGGTTGAGCTTTTATGAAGTTTAATCTAGTATGAGGGACTTGCAATGCGCAGGGTTCGACGCCACCCCTTAGGGGGTAGGACAAAGTCAGCATAAATAAAATACAGGTAAGTATTTTAGGATAGTAGTAAAAACGAGGTTTTAACCTCTAAAAATAGTTTTTACTTATCCTAAAATACTTACCTGTAAGAACCCTCCCGCCTCCCGCGTCGAACGGTCCTTAGGGATTAGTGAGACAAACTGTGACGAGTAGCGGGAGAGGGGCGCCGCCTGACGGCGGTCATGCGCCCCAGGGAGCGCCATTGCAAGGGCCCGGAGTGTGTTTAAATTAAAGGTTGGGACGAAAGGCATTTCCAAACTTGGAAAGCATAAATAAAATACAGGTAAGTATTTTAGGATAAGTAAAAACTATTTTTAGAGGTTAAAACCTCGTATTTTGTTAAGAAGATGTATTACAAAAATGTTCAGAATGTCATTCTCCACAAAAGATTTCCTATCAATTGGTTAGTAGAATCAACGGTAGAGCGTCAAAAGCACAAAATAACCCGAAAATGCCTGTAATTATCAAAATGCATATTTTGGTAAGAAGATTTATTACAAAAATGTTCAGAATGTCATTCTCCACAAAAGATTTTCTAGTTAGTAGAAGCAACGGTAGAGCGTCAAAAGCAGAAAATAACCCGAAAAATGCCCGAAAATGCCTGTAATTATCAAAATGCATATTTTGTTAAGAAGATTTATTACAAAAATGTTCAGAATGTCATTATCCACAAAAATTTTCCCATCAATTAGTTTGTAGAAGGGCGTCAAAAGCAGAAAATAACCATTACACATTGTTGCAGTTAGTACGATAAACATGTGTGTATCACTATGTTCGAGTCTCTTAATTTTTACCTAATGTAGATAAACTACTTAGGTTTGAAACGTTCGAAAAATGTAGTTGATACCTTTCGAATGCTTCAAACTGCGCTCAAGTATCTATACTTGGTGAAGATTTACAACCTCAAATGCAATACTATGTTGACCACAGCAGCACGTACAGACTCGGATTCAGCAAACTCTACATAGGCTAAACATACTGTTATCCTGCAAGTGTAGATGGAGATGGTGAGGAATAAAACAGCACTTGATATATTTTACTTATAGACGAGTTTACAGTTATGGTAATTACAATGCAGATAAATTACAGTTACCATTTATGTTACACATGTTCGGAAATCAGGTTAGTCTATTCTTGCATGTCATGACATCCTGGGAGTCCGTGCACTTACACACTGCGGTGCACAGTTTAAGCTTGCAACATGTGCATTGCAGTATCTTGCAACCAGTTTTACAATGGCAAGAGATCATCTCTATGCACAGTTCGTCATCAGAATAGGAACATGGTATCCCTCATCATTCTACCATCCACAGTCTGATGGCTTTGGAAGATGTGGTTATGCACAATTTGCAAGCTCCCAGACCGTACTCTGATAATGGGCCCGAGTTGTATGGAATCGCAAAGCATCGTTTGTGGGCAGGGGGTGAGGGGGCAGTGCTTCAGGCTTATTGGCTTTGGGACACAGCATGAAGTGCACCTTGCAGGCTTGCTGACTGTGTCCACACGGTCTGGCACATTGTACATCTTACAGAGAAATTTTTCCATTGCAGAAAATGTGTCTTGCGTTAACTCGCCAACTCCAAGACGGCACTGAGTAACTAACTGCGTTCCTTAAAACCCCATACATGGTTTCTAGCGTCGGTAGAAAATTTCTACTACCTGTAAATTTAATTGCATTCAGTTCCTGAGTTCTCTTTAATGACTTGAGGTTTTTTCGCTCTCTAGATACGGCCAGTGCGCAACTCTACTGCGCATGCGTCACCATGTGCAGCGTCACCATGCGCAGCCCTCCTATAAAAGCAGACAGCTCGCCCCCGGCGGCCATCTCTTTTCCTGAAGCTTTCGTCGTAGACGGTCGCTGTTGAAGACTCTTCCGCAAGCTTTCGCCTCTAGATCTAATCGCCCACTTGAAAGTGCCGAAGATCCTTCGCCGTAAGTGTCCTGAAGACTTCGTCGACAATCAAGACTTTCGTCGTAGGCCTGACACTGCAGACCTCGCCCTGAACCGCGCCCTGACCTCGCCCTGACACTGCCCTGACACTGCAGACCTCGCCCTGAGGTTCCTTCTTCGAACCTCGCCCTGAACCTTCTCACGAAGGAACGAAAGAAGAACCTTCGTCGAAAGCCCTCTATGTCTCATTACTTCATCGAAAGACTTCCAAAATAGCCGCCACATCTCCAACAAGCCCACCGCCGGAAAACCCAAGCATCGACCATCGACTTCGGCAATGCTTCATCAATCCACGGCCTCATCAATCCCATGTCAACGCCGACTTTCGTCCATTTCTTCATCTTCCTCTTACGTCTCCCCAGTCAAGGATTCGACAAATCTTTCCATGGACCTTTCTTCATCTACATCCCGCCATCAACCTAGTGAGTTTCCACCTCAGGAAATCCATCGCCTAATGAACAGAGCAATCAAGGATTTTTCCTACAAGGACAAACCAGTCAACCTCGGCCCCCCTCCATCCACACATGACACCTCTTATGTACGGGAATGGGTCGCCTCTTCCGACAACGATTCTCACAAACGCAAATGGCCTGCACCTTTGTCTCCATCAAAGAAGAAACGACGCTCAGCCTCATCTTCATTGGATTTACAATGCCTCCTCAACATAATCCACCCCGATGACGGTCTGGATACGACATCGACCCTCGAACCACGTTGCCACACTCCACACCAGGTCAACTTTGAACGTCAACCGCTTGATCCTTACGAAGACTCCTTACAAAACGATGACTCAACTGCCATCCCATTATTTGACCTTCTCAAAGCTGTTGTAGCCATTATCCCTGACAACTACCTCTACAAATCTGAACCCAACACCGGATCCAGCAAGAACAGAGGCCTATCGACTGGTTTTGGTTTCGGCCTTCACGAAAGAAACAACAAGAGAAAGCAAAGATCGGTCAATCCACAACACTGCTCACGACACTGCTAAGCACCGCCGGCTCCCTCCTGGGAAAAGGGGAACCTCTTGAATTGGATAAAGATCCCCCTCCACCTCGCCACGGCCGTGAAACCTGGTTCTTTCGCTCCTTCGGTGATGGAGCAGCCAACCCAAGACAATTCGAAACCTACCTCCAATCGGAATTTCTTGCTTCGGAAGCAAAAATGGACTTCGGGACGGCACTGTTCATTCCCAGACACGCTGATGTCCCCACTGGTGTTCTGAAAGAAAACGACAGAATCTTACAACTAGGATATACGGGCTGCATCCCAGGCCAACGTCCTCGGAACTGCCATCAGTGCCCTCTGCAAAAGATTAGCCCTCGAATCAAGCAAACGAAACATCAAGCATTTGCACTTTCTCATCTCTGAACTCTTCAAAAAGATGTCCTTCGCCACATTTCACAGCTTCAACTGGTTCACCAAAGCACTATTTAATTCGAGCCTCTTGCTTCGTGACATCGTCCTTGGCACCACTTCAAACGCCCTTGGCACCACGCCTCGACCAAGCACATCCTGCGCAATTTACCTCTTCACGAGTCTGACACCCAACACTTTCGGAAGCCGTACCACTCCGGAACATCTCTACCACAGTCGCAAAACGCGCAACCCTAAGACCCTGACCGACCCAACCCAGGGCAAGAAATCTCAATCCTCACGTAAGAACAACCAGTCCTTTCGAGGGCACGACCGTGACAACACCAACAGAAACCGCCGCAGTTCCACTCCGGACAACCGTGACCGCCAATGACTACACTCACACCAGACCGGTCGGCGGACACCTAAAATTGCACCGACCGGATTGGGAACAAATCACATCCGACAAAACAATCCTTTCCATAGTCTCCCATGGCCTTCAATCCTCCTTCATGACAAGACCAACCCTCCAGGCAAAGCCTCCGTGGAAGCTCGCAACCGAACCCTCACAGGCCCTCACATTCGAAGTAACCGAACTCCTCAAGAAAAACGCAATCCGCTTCTGCCCGGATCATTCAAAGCCTGGATTCTACAGCTCCATCTTTCTCAGACCGAAGAAATCCGGCGGCGAAAGAATGATCTTCAACCTCAAACCGCTGAACCAGTTCATGCTCAACGATCACTTCAAAATGGAAACCCTGGATTCCATCCTTCTCTCACTCAAACCCAAAGAATGGACCATCTCCATCGATTTAGAAGACGCCTATCTCCACGTCCCGTTACACCTGGCCTTCCTCCACTACTTTCGCTTCATGTACCTCAGCAAAGTATACGAATTCCAGACCATACCCTTCGGGCTAAATGCCGCACCCAGGATCATCACCCTGATACTAAAACCCGTACTGAGCCACCTTCACCGCCATCAATTCACCGCAAATGCTTTCCTCGACGATTGGCTACTCAACAACCCAAACCATCAACAACTCATGTATAACATGAAGTTTGCCATGAATCTTCTCCACACCCTTGGATTCAGCATCAATTGGAAAAAAATTGATACTCATTCCCTCCCGAATCTTCACCTTCCTCGGGGTGGAATTCAACCTCGAAACGGGAACTATGACACCCTCAAACGAACGAAAAAATCGACTTCCTTGCTCACGATCGATCCTTCACCAAATCACATCACCACTCACTCATAGGACAACTGGATTCCATGACCAACCTTCTACCCTATGGCAGATGGATGACTCTCCCCTTTCACAACTTTCGCATAGACACTTGGGGCTCTCACCATCCGACAACCAACACCACCAAACTCTCGGACTCGAATTTCCCATTGGAGTGTTTGGATTGGTGGATGGACAAATCCAACCTAGCCAAGTTGGTCCCTCTACACGAACCACCTCCAGACCTCATTCTACTAACGGACGCATCAATAACAGGATGGGGAGCCCACATTCAAGACCACGAGATTTCGGGAACCTGGTCCCCCGGCAAATCGGAACACATCAACATCCTAGAAATGAAAGCGATTTTTAACGCCCTACACCACTTTCGTCACCTGGTCACAAACAAAGTTGAACAAGTCCAAGCCGACAAACCACAGCCGTAGCGTACATCCGGAAAGAGGGAGGAACACGCTCACGCCCCCTACATCACATCACCTCAAACATCTTCAAACTTTGTCAAGAAACCAACACGACAATGCAACCTCTCCACATTCCAGGCAACCGGAACGTGATAGCGGATGCCCTCTCCCGCAACAAGCCACCTTCAGGAGAATGGGCTATCATGACATCAATCTGCGAATATCTCTTCAACATCTGGGGCAAACCAATGATTGACCTATTCGCCACGAGGCACAATGCCAAACTTCCCAATTCATCAGCCCAGTTCTGGACGACCTAGCATGCGCCGTGGACGCACTAACCTACCCCTGGAAAAACCTGTATACTTATCTGTTTCCTCCATTCAAACTACTTCCGACAATTCTCACAAAAATCGAACAGACTCAAGGACTCTTTTCTCCTCATAGCACCCAATTGGTCAGCATCACCATGGTTCCCATTACTCCTAAACTTCCTCGTAGATCTTCCAAGAAAATTTCCCGACATTCCCGATCTACTGTCACAGCAGAAAGGAACCAAATTCCACCCGAACTCCAAAATCTTACATCTGCACGGATGGCTACTATCGTCAGACTCATCAAAGAGGCAGGAATTTTTGAAGAACATGCCACCAGACTTGCCAGCAAGGCACTTCGAGACTAAACCAACAGACTGTACAACAGCCACTGGGAAAGATGGTTTCATTGGTGTAAGCGAAAGAAGGTTAATCCAATCAACCCCCTATTACTGAAGTCTTAGTTTTCTTCACTGAACTTTTCAAAGACAACCTAAAGAGTTCCACCATACTGGTATATCGATCCGCACTAAACTCAGTCTTCAAAGCAGCAGGAATCAGTCATCTCCTCCAAGACTTTCGCATCTCTTCACTTCTAAAATCTTTCGAAATTGAACGCTCGCCATCGACAAAAAATTCCCACAATGGTACCTCCCACTCGCCCTGGAATCACTTATGGAAGATCCCGACGAACCCATCCAAACCTGCCATATTAACCACTTGACAAGGAAAGCTGTCTTCCTAACCTCACTTGCCGCAAGCCTTCGCAGCAGCGAAATGCAAGCTCTCTTCAATGATCCAGCTTATTTCTTCTTTGACGACTGCAAATTCGTCCACTTAAGGCCAGTTCCCGACTTTGGTGCCAAAACACAAAAACCTTCTGAACCATCAAAACCAATCATCATCCTGGTACTTAAGAACATAATCGGTGATGAACCTGAAAGGACACTGCCCCGTCCGGGCCCTACGATACTATGTCAAACATACGGCTGATCCTGAATGCAGAAGAGGCCGACTTCAGCTCTTTCTCCCTTTCACAAAAGGCACCAACGTTACCTCACCTGCAATGATTGCCAATTGGATTAAAAGAGTGATACACAGGGCTTACGAAGAGGAAAACATCAGCTGCACCGATGAAAACATCAAGGTCACAGCACACGAACTCGGGGCACTTTCAACCTCATGGGCATTCCACAATCAAATCTCCATCGCCGAAATCCTCCAAGCCGCATCATAGAGAAGCCAAACTGTCGTCACAAGTCACTATTTCAGAGATATGACATGACAGGAAGAAGGACTACATCGTCTGGGTTCCATCGTGACAGCCAGATGTGTCGTCCAACCCCCTTAAGCACTTAATACAGAAACGAAGACCTCCCTAAGATAGAAGCAAGACCTTCCCCGGATCAAGACCTCCCGAAGACGGAAGCAAGACCCCCACCTCTAACAAAACGGCCCTTTTCAGGGCCACCACATCCTACAAAAGAGATCCAAATACCGAAAAAGTCAATTCACTTTTTCGGAATTTTATCATGTTCCACAGTACGAACTTCAACGAAGTTTTTCGTGAGATCCAAATACCTGTTTCTGTTTATTATCAATAAAGTGCAAAGTTTGTTAAACTTTTGGGGGGAGCCAGTAAACAACCCGGGGTAACTCGCCATGATGGTGCCCGCCACCTATACTGATGAGGTCGAACTGTAAATGCAATTAAATTTACAGGTAGTAGAAATTTTCTACCGACGACCAGATACCTAAATTTTTTTGGGGGGCGCCGCCACAATTGGTTTCACTCGTCTTATGAAAATTTATACTACCTGTAAATAAATACCCAGCCTACCTCCCCTCTTGAGCCACCATCATGGTTGACATATCGGAGGAAAAGAGATGGCCGCCGGGGGCGAGCTGTCTGCTTTTATAGGAGGGCTGCGCATGGTGACGCATGCACAGTAGGGTTCCACACTGGCCGTATCTAGAGAGCGAAAAAATCTCAAGTCATTAAAGAGCACTCAGGAACTGAATGCAATTAAATTTACAGGTAGTATAAATTTTCATAAGACGATAGAAACCAATGTTAACCCCTCCCCCCCAAAAAAAAAAAATTAGGTTTTCTTCGAGTGACCAGCTAGGAACGGTGTTGTGTCGCATCCTGCTGACCAAAGTTGGAGGAAGTTTGCTATGAACTTGTTGATTTGGAATAAATCTAAGATGTTTAGAAGTACCAGTTTCTATCCAGAGCTCTTTGCATTGCATCTGCTGTACGTGCGCAATAAGAAGTAAAAATACATCTGTGTCTTTAGCCCTAACAACAATGGTCTCAGCAGAACAGTGTGTAGCGTGGAGAACTAGCCGGGTATCGGCTCATCGTGCATTACCCTTATCGGTGGGAGCCTGTTGCATCAGCTCCTCTGACCAAAACTGTGCCAAACCTGCTTTATTCTTCCTGGACGAACAAGACGACAGAAGCAACAAACCGCTACACAACGAGGAAATGTTACGAGCAACGCGTGAGGAGGCCGATACTCGGCTAATTCTCCACTGTGCCGCTGAGACCATTGTTGTCAGGCCTAGAGACAGATGTACTTTTACTTGTTATTGCGCATGTCGAGCAGATGCAATTGAAAGAGCTCTGAATGGAAACTATTGCTTTGAAACATCCTGGATAATCCAACTCGGCAAGTTTACAGCAAACTTCCTCCAACTTGGGTCAGGAAGTTCTTCTGTCCTACCACGCATTATTCGGGTGCGCCACGATATCGTTCCTAGCTGGTTACTGGAAGAAAACCACTTATAGGGTATTAAGGAACACATGGAGTTACTCAGTGCCGTCTTGGAGTTGGTGAGTTAACGCAAGACACATTTTCTGCAATGGAGAAATTTCACTGCAAGGTGTACAATGTGCCAGACAATGTGGACACAGTCAGCAAGGCGTGCTTCATGCTGTTCCCCAACGCCAATA
>JAHWFP010169965.1:24636-36168 GCA_023313725.1 Lithobius niger
AAATATCCTTTACTTTGAAATCTAAGCGTAAAAAAACGTAAACATGGACTCGAATTATCAAAGTAGGTGACATGACATTTTAAATTTCTGAAATCAAATCTCTTTACTTCACTGCATAAAATTCCAATCAACTCAATTTGGATTAGAGGACTTAAATATGTCACACGGTCTTCGCAATAATTCTTGTAGAACCGGGTCGTACTGGCCAAAACATTTCCATGATTGGATCTCCACTTTCTTTTCTGTGACTACGAACTGGCAGATTTGCCATATCTAAAGTTACGTAACATTTACTACTCGATCAAGTACTTGTCACCAGTAGTTCATTTTTACTGTGGCGTGTTTCGCCAAATCCTCATCCACACCGTCACAGGGGTCGAATTTCCAATTTTGATCCGGGTGCAAATTTGCACCCAAATCTGTTCCTGGGGTGCAAAAAAAGTCTTTGGAGTGCAAAACCAAAATGTAAACCAACATTGTGGTCTCCTATTTTACAGCCATTGAATATTCTAACAATCATCTTCTCAATAATATGTAGTTTTCCTGCATTTTGCTTAAAACTAACTTAATTTCGCTATTCAACTGAAAAACCTATACACATAGTTTAATCAAAAGTAGAAAAAAATGGAGTTTTACTTCTTTGAGAGGAATGGTGCCACAGGCAGTCTAATTCCAAGCTGTTTAAAATGCCGCAAACCGCAAGTCTGTAGTTTGAGCGGTTCAAAAGTTATGGAAAATTCAACTTTGGTGTGCAATTTTGTACTCCAAGAGTTGCTTCTGGAGTGCAAAGTGCGATTTTGGAGTGCAATTTGCCCCTGTGCATCCGAATATTTCGACCCCTGCCGTCAGGCACCTAAACCATATTAGCCTTGGTACTGTGTAGTCGCCACTGATTATGGATTACACATGCAGCAAGATGAACTTTGTTTTGGGTTTCATGTTTCTGTATGTCACTAGTATGATGTTACCAATCCTTGTATGCATTTGCCCATGTGGTGGAAAAGTCTTTATTGTTTCTGTTACCAAACTGTCAAAAAGGTTCACAGTAAACTTTGTTCAAGGTTGGGAATAACAGAACCATGTTCTTTCAAGTCTAACTCTAGCTTTTGATGTTGTCGTATAATAACTCTGAAAAACAATGGCCAGTCTCTGAGTCACGAGGAAATGGGCCTAGAGGGTTACATGACTCAGTGTTTATAATGAATCTTTTCTCTTCGTTATGGGGATTACACTTTCACTAAAATTAGCCTTGTCTGTTGCATACTTTGAACTGGAAGTGAAAACCGCAATTTTAGTTTCATGCTTTACATCTTTACTAAATTCACAAACATCATTACCGTACTGGCCCGAATGTAAGACGGTATTTTTTTTTTCAAATTTGTTCTATTAAAACTGCATCTTCGTCTTATATTCGCGTCCAAATCCATAACTTGACCAAATTTAGACCCATTTTGAAGTTGAATACACCATTCGAATTGTTTTTTCGAGAGCATTGGTGCTATTGAGACATCAGCAGCTCAAGTAGTGTTAGAATTATTTAACAAAAACTAAAATATAATCAAAATTGGACCTTAAAAGTTGGTATGGAGTCTACAATTAAAAAAAAAAAAACCTATGAAGACGAAAATTATGATTCTTTACTGGCATTAGTTGAACTATTATTCTATAATATCAACTAAATTGGTAATAGAGGCACTGGTAGAGTCTTGGGTGAAAGTTTTCTTCTTTATAATCGCGCCGTTTCATTTTTTGTTGAATTTATGAGCCTTATATTCAAACTGCCTTACAATCGGGCCAGTACAAATTACGAATGAGTTACATTGAAAAAAATCTGAAGTTTTGTGTTGGTGTACTTCTGATACGTATTTCGTCAGCGTCAGAGAGTTTAGCAACACGGCGTCGTTAACTTTTAGCAGAGTGCGAGTGTCTATGCACTCAGTATCAGTATTATTGCTGCAACTTACCTTCAGCACTGACAACTGATCATGAGGCAATAATGTTTCACTTTCAAATGCTCCAGATAGAGCAGTTGTTTCGGCATTTTATTTTTATTCCATTCCAGTGTTGCACTCGGGGGCTTTGCAGAATAGACGTAATTTTAGGGTATTTCTCTGCAGCTCTTTTGTTATCTCTTTGTTTTTTTTCCGTTTTACAGCTCCACTTTTATGCTTACTTTCTATTTTGATTTCATCGTCAGTTTCAAATGTTTCATTCATGATTTTGATTGTAACATCCAGTAACGATAAAAACAAATAGCGGCAGTATCGTACAAACTGAAAATCACTCCTCGCTCACACCATAAACGGAAGTGACAGTATCTCAAATTCAATGAGATACTGGCACCCACAACAGTCTGTGCACAGCCTGTAGCGTCACGATGTAGCATGCCTGGCAGTCTTTTGGCAACAACTTAATTTAAAATGCATTATGCATTGCTGTTTTCACAATTGATATAAAGAGAAATACAGGAAAGGAAGGGCAAGTCCGTGGATAGGCCGCCTGCAAGCAATAATAACTGAGATATGAACGTACAATGAAGCAGCAAAATTATTTATCTTGATGGTTTTTTTCTCCCCTCTTTAACTCCCTCCCTATTCTTCTCCATGATTTCTCATGATTTCTTTTGTGTTTTTTGTTTTGTTTTGTGGGCCCTCTCCACCACCCTTCAGCGTAAGCTCCCCTGTACCGCACATTACGCCACTGATACCAAACCATGCATAGTTTCAATTCATGCTGCTTCCTGTTTAATATTGTAGAATGACTATGGACCGTATTTGCTGCAATATCGCATTAATCGTAAGATTTTTCCCATGGAGAATTCGACTGTGTCTTTGAAAAAAGGGATTATTATTACGATCAGTGAAGCAAAAAATAAAAATCTGGAATCGCAAAGAAAGCCTTTCTAGGTATAATTTGATAATTAAAAGAAATATTGTATTTGCTGGAAAAAACCGGGAACCGGTGTTTACTAATTTTACTGTGGTGATTTGATGACATCATTAGAACTAGTACACTATTACCACACACGGACGAATACTGAAATGTTCACCTAGATTTTAGGTGATTACACACAGGGTCTGTGGTAGTCCTTTCACCTTCTTCAGCAGTAAAAAACGAAGCACAGAACGTTTGAATATCACCTCATTTTGAAATTCGCGCTGCTAACCACTGACCTATACAGTATGTTCTTGCTGCATCTGGACTTGCCACATTTGGCTGAGTTTTGCCTTCAGCTCCGGCCTGAGCAAGCGATCGATGTTGGGATAGAAAGGCCCATATATATTCATCAGCTGCACTCCCTTTTCTTTGAATTGGCCAATCAATCGTAATTTGTTATTAGTGCAGCCACCATCTTGCTTGCAAATCGAAATTGGAAGTGAACTCAAAGGCGATCGGAAGTTGGATGTATTGCAAGAGTGCTGAGAAATGTGCTCGCTGTATTCGCTATACTATTAAAATTGGCAAAATCAAAGAAAGCACGAAATTCCATGAATCTGGGTAATGCTATTTGCTCAATGAACACCATTAAAATAAAGTTTCAAATGAAAGTAAAAACATCATATAAACTGAAATTTCTTGTGAAACCCGAGTTTATGTGTACACTCCAGCTTATTTTTTTATGATGGTGGAAGTAAAAAAAAATATTAGAATGGAGTTTGCTAAACTTATCGCGCTATTTTCCATTTTCTGTCACGGAATTTGAAAATTTTTATGGCGGTAAGAGTAACATGATGAAACGCTTCTGACACTGGTATGGTGTTAATTGCAAGTTTACTCCATTCGTATAATTTAAGTAACTACCATATGAACTGTTTGCAGTGTATTCTTTAGGGAGTTTAATGCCTACTCCTATACAATTCAAGGCAATGGGATTAAAACTGAACACAACTTTTGGAGATTGTATCAAACTAAATCATAATTCCATACATTTGACTCCAGTTATAAAGAACTCGGTTTTAATGAAGTATTGCTTTTTAAGAACAGATTGTATCATATTTATGCTGTTCTCTTTCGCATATACCATAAATCATGTATTAAACGCCCAGTTGGAGTTAACGCCCCTCCCCCCCCCCCCCCCCCCCCAAGAAAGTTTCTAGGGTCAAAATCGTGAAATAGTGGCGTTAACGCCCACGCCTTAAATTGTCTGGTTTCTGCCACAAAGTAAGCTAAAAGCTTCATGTTGTGAATGGAAAGATAGTACTGCTTGCTGCTCTCTGGCCCATTCTCCCTCCCTGATGTGATAGTGTGGACTCTCCCTCAATATCTTTGCACCTGCATGAAAGCCTGGCCTCTCTCCCATCCCCCTCTTCCCTTTTTCACAGCAATTAAAAAGATGTAAAAACAGACAATTCCAAGATTGTTCATAAGCTTCAAATTTTCTGTGATAGATGTACAAAAGGTTAGAAATAGATTATGATCTCTTTAACGCCCACCCCCAATTTTTGCAAGATTAACTGCATAAGCTCGTGGGCGTTAAATACACAATTAACGGTAAAGAATTTTCTCTTATAAGGTACTTTTTCACTGTCTGTTGGTTCTCGACACCACGACTGTATTGGATAATCTGTAAATAATGTGTACAAATAAATGTGACAAAAAATGGAAAGGCTTAGAGGCAAACTCTGTACATAACTGCCAAACCCCTTTATATCACTGAAGCAAAAATTGGTAAGCAATTTTAAGATTTTTAAGATTGGTAAGATTTTTTGAATTTGGATACAGTTTAATTCTCTGCAGACTATAGGATAGACTACAAGAGACAAATTTGAAGTAAGTACTATTTTGTTCAAATGTGGTAACTTCCAGCTATAACTGTGGGACAAGAATCTGTCTTCTATTGCCATTGGTGGTCACTCATTGAATCACAAATGTTTTAAATTATTTATTTAGGTTATCAAACAAGAGCCTGTTGAGGCCCCGGGATCTGATGCTAAGCGAGCAAAGCTAGATTCACCAAAACCTTCACCTAGTCCATCTCCGCCACCTCTAAAAATTGAAATCAAAAAAGAAATTGAGGAATTTTCTACTGATGACTGGAATACGGACGCCGACGATTTTGCGATGGAAATGGGTCTGGCTTGTATTATATGCAGGTAAGCATGTGTCAGCTTTTACACATTAATAATAACATAATAAAGCAATAACAGTACAAAAGCCAACTATGCTCTGATAGTGGCAAATACAATTAGTACAGTTGAAACCTTTTGAACCAAAGGTCGATGGTTCAGTCAGTTAGTATTTACTTCCAGAAGGCAATGGAAATAAGTTTGCATCTGTATTTGTTCTCATTTGTATCATTCTCCTCAGTGTGTTACGAGTTAGGGATCCTTCCCTGCCCTACGGCGCTTTGTAACCTGTGTAACCTTTTGTTTTGCGTCATTTCCGTCTGGAAATGCATGCAAAATGTACGTCACTTCAGTTCCTACTTCCCCTCCGCCTTGCTCCGTCTCTTGTACCCTACTCCTTTTCTTGCCGCTGGCGCGAATGGTTGTGTGATCGACGATATCGTTGTTATGATAATGGAAAATGGCAAACAACGACAACTTCAGATAGAACGAACTAGTGGACACTACAAGCAAGGATGGATGTGCATTTCGTGGACGGTTTTGGTAAAAATGAGGGAAAGCGACGCCCTTTGGAAGCGAATGGACGCCGACAATTGAAGACGAGCGAGACAAAATGGCGGCTCGTGTAGACAGCATCGGCCGACATGGTGAGTACGATGTAGTTGGGTCGGAAAACGTTTGCTGTGTGCGATTATTTTGTGTGATAGTGGGAAAAATAATGTGGTAATCTGTTATATGTCGTATGGCCATTGGGCGTACGAACAGTGATGATAACCTTCTAGTACTGTCACGTTGGTAGAGGGAGTGAAAATTCCGTGAACTCGGTCGTGAGGCGAAACCATGTGCAATTGAATTATAATAATAATAATAATGTTGTTCCCTGGCGTAACATACGCCGGTCTAGCTGATTCCCATTGATGTAATAGTCAGCATTATTGAAGCAATAGTGTTTGTTTCTAATTGTTACAGCGCATATCCGTTATCATTGTCGGCCGGTTGCCCTTTTCTCCCCCCCCCCCCCACCCCCATCTCGTGGTCATATATCCCCCTTTCTGCCTCTCCGGTCTCCCTTGACCCCCTGCCCTCTTCCTCCGCATTCCCTGCATTGTGTGGTCTGAAAACCCCCTCCCCAATCCCTGCTCACTATCCCTTGGAACCCCTGGTGTTTCCCCCATGCGTGAGCAAAATACTTTACCGAGGAGCATGAAATTAAAACGGCCGTCGAACCCTCCCCCCTTCTTGGCTCCCCCCCCCCCCACCCCCATATTTCCCATTGTGGTCAGATACCCACCTGCTGCTCCCGTGGTACACACTAACCCCTTCCGCATTCCCTGCCCCCCCTCGCCTGTGTATTCTCCCATTGTGTGGTTTGAATGCCTCCCCCCCCCCCACCCCTGCTCCCCCTTCTTTTAGTCCCTGGTGTTTTGTTTTCTTAAGGAAGTAAATAATTATTTCAGTGGAGGGCAACACAGTGTGGCTGAATTGCCCGTTGGTACCAAGCTAGAAAAGGCTGCCGTAACGATTGTGTATGAAGTGATTGTTATTCAACCAACTTTGAAACTTTTTAACTCAGCTGTAATAGGCGGTTGCCGATCTTTCGATAGTCGGCTGAGTTCCATGAATACTGATGAATACTGATGCTACTTTCCTACTAAACTCACCTAACCTCTCTCACTCTCCGGTGAGTTTTTAAACTATGGGAATGTTTGGTTGGTTAATGCATTTTAACGTTTTTTCCCTAAACTGCATTACTTATTAGTCAACAGCAATATTCTGTTTGTTTCTAATTGTTGCAGCGCACATCGGTTCTCATTGTCGGCCGCTCGCTCTTTTTCTTTGCTACCGTGGGAAGAATGAACCCTCTCGCCCTCTTGGTGATTGTTGAAGCTTCGTTTTTCTACTTGCCGTGAAAAAATCCATTACCCCATTTATTAGCATTCTCCTTCTCTAATGCTGTTTCTACTAGAGATAAAACGAGTTTTTCCGGTCCGCTAGCTACTGCGCATCTCCATTGCGCAGCCTCCTTCGCATATATAGTCGAGGCGGAGCGGCAGCTCTTACCTTTTCTTCTCTAGCCGCCACGCTGTTCACTTCCGGTTTTGCTGTGCTTACCTCCGTCTCAGCACCAGCCATCCGCATCCTCTTCGATGCCGCGAGCAAAGGGGACGCCGCGGGTATCCCCCCTTCCTTGCTCATCCGCTTCCCCTGTTCCTCCATCCTTCGAGAATGCTGAAGTGTTCGAAATTACTACTGAACAGGACATGTTCGAGCCTCCGCCTCCCAATCCGCTGCTGTCGGAATCCTTTCCTCCGCAGTGCAATACCACCGCCACATCCACTATCCCATGTGGTCAGCCGCCACCAGGATCGGACCTCCAGTCCTTATCCTCCGAACTTGCTCGTACTAAGGAGCGGTACGCACGCTTAAAGCTACAAGTCAAGGCGCGGAAGTCGACGGCCAAGCTCGCTTCGTCCGCATCCGCCCTGCCGTTGGACCTCTCCTCTCGGTCCTCTCATACCTCCAAGCGGCCTGATGAGCCGCTCACCCCTTCACAGGTTCATTCCCTGATGGACTCATCCTTACGTACCTTCAAACGTAAAGAACCAGACTACACGTCCGCTTGGTTAGCTTCCCTCCCCAAGCGTCACTGCTCCTCAGCATCCGCTGGTCCGTCATCCGCTGCTCCGCTGCCTCGTCCTCCACCGCCGCCGCCACCTCCGTCCTCACCACCTCCGGATGTTCAGGACCCGTACTACTCACCGGATCCTTCGGACTTGACTTACCTGAGCCTCCGTTACATAACGACCCGGATCCCTCTGAGATCCCACTTCCAGTCTTAATGAGGACAGTGGAGGAAATTATCCCGGACTGCTTCTTGTACAAGCCCTCCTGATCCGCGCCGGATACAGTCTAGGATTGAACAAGGATCACCCTCCACCTCGTCCTGGCCGAGAAAATTATTTCTTTCGACCCATAGGGGATGGTACCGGCAATACCCGCAACTTTGACACTTATCCGCAGTCGGAGTTTCTGACGGCCGATACGAAGTTGGATTTCGGCTCCTCCCTCTACCTCCCTCGGCGGGCCGCGATCCCGGTTTTCGTCCTCCGCGATAACGACCGCGTCTCTGTGTTGGTCTTCAGGCCGCTTCACAGGCGGATGTCCTCAGTACGGCCGCTAACGCAATGTGCGAACGTCTCTATACAGATCCGCCTAAGGATACTCGTCAGCTTACCTTCCTCATTAATCAAGTTTTCCGCAAGAGTTGTTTTGCCGCCTACCATGCCATGAACTGGTTTATCAGGGCTCTTTTCAACTCCACCTTGCTGCTTCGAGAGGTCGCTCTCAACACCGCCCTTAACCTCCATGCGTCTACTCGCCATCTCCTCCGCAACCAGCCGATCCACGAGACTGAGTGCTTCTTCAGGGGCCTTATCCCAAAGGTAGCTCCGCATCTAGATATATCTCGGAAACCGCGTTTCGTCGAGTCTAGGGGATCCAGGCGTCCTCCTTCGAATCAACCGAAGGCGGACCCGCCTTACGAATCATATCTTGGTGTCAAGCCTGCTGAACGTCTGCCCCCTCATGCTCCTCGAGCTACCTCGCCCTTTCCATACAAAACCCAGGGCCGCGGACGAGGACGCTCCCTGGGTCGGTCATCCTCTGACTCCAGACGACACTCCAAACACAGGACCCACAAATCCTATTGACATTCCTCCACCCCTGCAGGCCGTAGGGGGTCGACTCCGTTTTTATGCCAAAGCCTGCATGCTCTTACCACCGATTCTGTGCTTCGCTCAATTGTAACCGATGGCTTCAAACCATGGTTCCTCGCTTCCCCTCCGGTGGGTGATCCCCCATGGGATCCACAGTCTCGCCCCTCGAGCCCTTTACGTTTAGAAATACAGTCTCTTGTCCGCAAAAACGCTATCCTCGTTGTTCCTCCTCCGTTCTCTCCGGGATTTTACAGCGATATATTCCTCTGCGACAAGAAGAACGGCGGAACTCGGCTAATTTTCAATCTCAAGCCTCTCAATCGGTTCGTCGACAATCCGCATTTTCAAATGGAAACTGTATCCTCTATCCCGCGAGTCCCTCCGGATAAACGATTGGACAGTGTCACTAGATCTAGCCGGCGCCTACCTACACATTCCTCTACATGCTGCTGTCCGCCACCTATTTCGTTTCGTCCTCGACAACACAGTTTACGAATACCTTTGTCTACCGTTCGGGCTCAATGCTGCCCCCAGGATTTTTACCTGCGTCCACCGTCCGATCCTGGCGTGTCTCCACCAACACGGGATCCGCATCCACGCCTTTCTCGACGACTGTCTTCTTCCGACGGTAGTGAAGTAGATAAACACGGTCGAACGATATGGCTTGCCGTAAATCTTCTTTCAAGGCCGGGAAGAGGTGTAACGTAGACGTCTGGGCGCAGAAAGACAACAACGTCGTTGTCATCGTTGTTGTTGTCATTGATGGAGACAGCGGCGTGCGTTGACCATATTGTAGCGGGAAGTCGACTACGGCGTTGATGACATGCTCGTCCCGGCCAGGCCGGGCGTATGGCTGTCGTTGTGGACGAACGGAGAAGCAGATAACACGGCCACGGTCGATCGATTTGGCTTGCCGTAAATCTTTTTCCAAGGCCGGGAGGTCGGGAAGAGATATGGAACGTAGACGTCTGGACGAAGAGAGACAGCAACGTCGTCGTCTTCGTTGTCGTCGTAGTCGTTGTCTTCGACGTTGTTGTTGTTGTTGTTGACGTCGACGTCATCGTTGTCATCGTTGTCGACATCGTTGATGGAGACGGCGGCGTGCGTTAGGGAGTCAACTACGTCGTTGACGACATGCACGTCCCGGCCAGGCCGGGCGTGTAGCGGACGATCGGACGAGCAGTTCCTTGGCTTCCTGGAAAAACGCTTTGGCTCGATGGCCGTCGTCTTCAAGGTGGGAAGGTCGAAAAGCGGCGGCGTGCGTTGGCCGTTTGGAGCGGGGAGACGTCGTCATTGTCAGCGGCACGACCATCTTGACGTTGGTCGAGCGGGGAGACGTCATCGACGTCAGCGTTGCAACTGTCTTGGTGTTGGTGGGTCATGCCATGATCGTCGTGGGCGGTGGAGCGCAGCAGCTGAGGTCGGAGTGGTGGTCGGAACAGCGTTCTCCGTCGTTGTAGCGGGGAGTCATCGCCGCCATTGACAACATGCACGTCCCGTTCAGTGCCGGGCGCGCAGTGGTCGTCGCGGGCCGGAGAGGTAGGAGAGAGAGCAGCATCCGAGGTCGGAGTAGCGACCGACAGGGCAGACATCCATCGTCGGAGATGAAGCGACACGGAAATCCAAAATCCAGGCGGGAAACGAGTGACGGGAAGGAAGCTCTGGAGGAAAATGAATGCCGAGACCAACCACGTTCTCGCTTATATAGAGAGGGCTGCGCATGCACAGTGGGACACGCAAGCATGCGGCTACAAGCAACTAAAAAACTTCCAAGGAAACATTAATTGAGGACAATGTAATACTAAAATTATCAGGTTAATATGTTTGGCAAAAAAGGAAATATTAATTTCGGAGTTATGAGCGCCATCAAGTGGTTGGGTGACATTCGTGGTACGCGGTCGGAAACAGTGCCACGGCGTAATTCTGAGTATGTAGATAACAATGCTAACCCTGAAAATGGCATGTGGCTGCCATGGGATGAGGTCTATTGGCTGGAAAGTCGGCAATGAGATCCTGCGAGAAATGACGGCCCGGAATTACGGCAGGCAGGTGCCAAAGTGGGGCCGATTGGTTTGAAAAATTATTTTTACCAGAGTCGGTGGAATTATGGCATCCGGTATGAACAATTGAATCATGGTTTTGGAGTGGTGGTATAACCACCAGCAGGTGTGGTAACGCAGCCAGGGCGTAAATCTATTTCTGATCGTTCTGTAGTCAAGGCAAATGGCTGGCGTGGATTTATTTCACCTCGGATGCCGGGTTTAGTCCGCTGTACGGATCTGATGTGGGGAATGGTGGATATGGCGTTTACGACATTAATTAAGATACAACTCTTGGTGTGCTACCATTGCTACGTAATTTCACATCTCTGTGCTGTGGACCCGGTCAATTTTGCTTCTCCCTGGCAGGCACAGGTGTCCCTGGCCATCATTGCTGCGACAATATTGGCGGGTGCAGGCCATACTGAGCGTAATTGAAACAAAAATGTCAACACTGGCTGTTATACACTTCTTTAGCATCTTGGGTACAGGCCTACCTGGTATGGTGACTCCAGTGGACGTTATCGATTGGGCGGTTATCAGACAGCTCAAGACGTGGTCTGCTTTGGTGGTGTCAGGTCCTGTGTGATGCAGAGGCTTCGAGTGAGTGGCCCATGTGGGCGCCGGCATTGGTGCTGTCTGCGGTGCATCTAACTTCAGGTGAGGTGCTTCGCTGGGGTGGCGGGCGGCCTAGGGCCAGCGGAGGCAGCT
>JAHWFP010169968.1:0-25966 GCA_023313725.1 Lithobius niger
TTTTTTTTAACCACATTGGTAAAATGAGTGAATAGGCCTATCGTTTGTGTTTAGGCATACAGTCCTGTTCGAACGGCCAGTGCAAACACACTGTTGGCACATTTAAACAATCAAGTACGCCTGTTGCTAACTCTGCTGCTAAGACGACATGTTGCAGATATTCGAAAAAGGAGTACGTACGCCTACGCCGGATTGGGGAAACATCGCTAACCATACCCAATACATATTTTTTAATTGTATTATTGTTTACAGCAGGGTTCGAGAACAATTTTCCTGTTTCTGAGGAACTTTTTAAAATAATTCTGAAGAGCATTCTTGGGATAATTGTACAACGTGAATTGCCAAAAAAAATACTGACAATTATGGTTTCCCCCCTCCCTCCCGAGCCAGTGAAAAAAGTTGATCCCCCCTGAAGGTTGCAAAAAAAAAATGTGTAACATACAAATTTTTTATCCAGTCCCTTTAACAAGTGAGACTTCATTCTATATAGCCCTTTCTTTACGGCACACTTGATTTTTTTGTTTGTAATTTGTACTTATTTCTTATTTTTCTTCAAAGTTCCCACATTTTTTAGAACATGACCAATAACAAATCTACATATTAATAACATTGCGCCAATTATATGATCATTTCCGTCATCATTCGCAGTGCACATGTTATGTGTGCCAGGAGTGGTTAACATTCGCTACAAAATCCTTTTAATCCTTTCGTGTGCCTGGCAAATCAAACTTTGGTCAAAATTGAAGATTGTTGATAGGTAAAATGAAATCATATAAAAACCCCATATATGGGGAAAGGGATCTATAACGTTTTCGCCATAGTAAGTAGTGATATCAGAGCCAAAATGGCTGCAACTAAGTTTATTTCGAACCGTGATCACTCAAGCTTAACTGACAATCACCGAAGTGTCAGTCAAGATTGAGTGATCACGGTTGGGATGGAGAACTTGGGGGCAGCCATTTTGGCTCTGATACCACTACTTTCCAGGGTTGGGAAAAATCATGATTTTTTTTTAAAAATCAAAAAAATCGGATTTTTTTTTATTTAAATCATATTTTTTTGATTTAAATTGGATTTTGCACAACAAAATTGTGTTTTCGCACAGAATTGTAGGTATACCACATTTGAATACATTGTATACAACATTTGAACATTGAATTGGAGGGGTAAAAATCATTAAAAAACTAAATTTAATTCAAAACCTTGATTAACCAAAGTTGGGTGACAGTTACGTTTTCATTATTTAGGCTCCTATTCTCAATAATTAGAAAAACTCGCACAATACAAGAGAAAGTAAGCATAAAATGACATTTTGCTTATGCCAACCAAGCCTTGTCTGTATTTTAGGTATAATAACCGTACAAAGCTGAAATTTATCTATCTTGCAATAGGCTAGTAACTACTATCTTCTGGGTTGGTTACTGTATTTTCATTTACACATCTCATCAGAAAAAACTAGGGAGGCCTTTTTTTACGGCCTGTAGCAGACATTATTTTAGGGATCGGCCGATATGACTTTTTACCGATACGATACGATACCGATGAAAGGTAAACCGATCCGATACGATACGACACCGATACAGATGTCGATACCGATAATAATAACAAATCAAGACTAAAAGTTTATACTTTGTACAAACAATGCAACTTCGGTTTCTGGTTTTGCTTGGGTTTGAACTGTTGAGATTATTAAAAATGTTCTGTGCAGCAATAACAGCATTTTTACTCTTATTCTTACTTATGGCTTCAGTACATTCATTTTCTTAGTTAGATTTCAGTTGGTTGTTGTAAAACTTACAGCAGCAGAACCAATAAGTGCCACATTTTCATTCCAATCTGAGCAAATGGCTTTGCTTTTGCTGCACTTGGTGTCAGTTTTGCAGGGAAGACGGTTGCGTTTCTTGGCATAACAAATATCTGTATCGGAAGCCTTATAGTGGTCCGATACCGATATGGCAAAAATACCGATAAATACAGATAATACCGATGCCGATATCAATATCGGACTATCCCTACATTATTTAACTATTTATTTATTTATCTTTAGTCAACCAGACCCACAATGACTTTCCTAAGCTATCTGCACAGTTTCACTTTAGTTCCTGAATTGGGAAATCCCTGTACAGGCTAAGAGACTAGATAAACAAAAAAGAAACATTAATTTTCTTATCGTCTCTTAATGCTTGCTAAATGGTTAGGCGAATACCCCAACACAGAAAATGAACCTATGTTAGATTTTACTCTTGTGCACTCCAGCAACATTACAGTCATTTTGCGATACAGTGAAGTATTTTTCAATAAAAAATATTAAGTTACTGTACTAAAATAGGCAAAATGATTTAAATCAATATTTTTTTTTTTAAATTCAAGTGATTTAAATCATGATTTAAATCAGTGATTTAAATCGGGCTGATTTAAATCAAACAACCCTGCTACTTTCTATGGCGAAAAATTTATGGATACCTTTTTCCTTATGGGGTTTTTGTACAATATCACCCCTTTTGGTTGTTTAATGGTTTTGTTTATGTAAGTATTGATTGTGAGCTATTAGGAAATTATAATTGCAAATCGTTTCTTGAACAGCCTGAAGAAAATCTTCACCGTGGTATAATTAATGGTGCCCGATGTATTACATTTGATTGTAAAACAAAAAACCTGAGCACAATAAGTTAGTTTCGTTTAGGCCAATTTAGATTATTTTTTCTGTTTTTTATTTTTATTTTTATTATTATTCAAGGAATGGTAACCCTTCACGGATTTTCTTTCCTATAAACAGTTAAGATAGACGATGAGATAAGTTACAATTACAATATATCATTTCGATTTAATTGTGAAACGGAAACAGAGGCTGCATTGTTACTTAGCTATGGCGGACGATTATTTTTATAACAGATGGCGTTTTACCAACGTTGACGAAAATAGCATTACAAATTATTGCTCTTTGGTTTTAAAAGTTAGTTTCAGTGGATCAAAAAAAAAAAAAATATAATAAACAAGTGTTGTAGGGTAGTATTTTTTTCTCCAACTCCTTAATGGGTTTAGAGAATTATTGCAAAATAAATAAAATGGCGTAAGAAACGAACACTTCTTTTCAATTTTTAAGTCTTCTCGGGCAATATTTCTAATATTTGGGGGCCATTTTGGTTCGGTTATTGGGGCATTTGGAAAATTCTCCACCCCCGTGCACAGCTCTGAAAAAGGACTTTGTTATCTACTCGGTAAGCCCCATCGATCTATACAATTTCTAAAGCATTTTGTTGCATTAATATTTCAATACCAGAAAACGCCAGTTTAACGTCTCGGGTAAGAAGCAGTAGCTAGGCATCGCTCATGTCCGATAATGTCCCGACTTTGAACAACAATCAGACGTCAACAATTAGATGCCGTGAAAAGCCAACAATCTGAATTGATGGGAGAAGTGTAGCGTGCTTCTAGATAATCATCTCAACGGCTATCAAGAACCACGTTAATTGTCAGACTTCATTGTAAGAAACTCATTGTTCAATTCCAGCATTGTTGCATGGGGCCACTAGCTTTGGTATTGTCCCGACCCTAACCGAAACGTGTTCCCTTTACAAAATAGTAAGGTGCAGCGATCTGTTGTGACTTGTGACTACACACAATGGTGTGCTTGTCGGTTGTCGTGGGTGGCTGGACCTGGCTGATGCTTGGTGTGGTGCACGTGAATTTGTTGTTAGTTTGGTTGTGTTAGTTTTATTGTGTATCGAGGCGCATGACTGAGGATCAAGGCCTCACAATAAATTGACCAATCAATCAATCTGGAGAGATTTAGGATGAAAAAATGAAATCAGCCCATCACGTTTTTAACTGAAATTGCCTTTATCATCTTGGGACACATTTAGACAGCTCGGATATTCCTACCATGACACATTGACTATAAAACCGACAAATTACTGGCTCACCCATACAGTCACAGGATGTGCTGATTGATTGAGCGAGCGAAGCAAATGAAAATCAGCATGTTTAGTCTTACGTAAAGCTGACTTTATAAGCGTTCACTAAGCATAACCAGACCAAAAGCTTTTCAAATAAACTTAATTCGACGCTGCCTGGACATACAAATGATAGACTTGGTGGCACCAATTTTTCAAACGGTGCATCCAACACCAGCTTGTTACCAATTAAGTCTTTAGTGGCTGACGACAGTAAGTAGCCACTTATACCTCGCTACTAATATCAACACTCAATTAATTTTCCATGCTGTATGGATCCAGTCTTTATGCAAAGGCAAAATCTCAAACAAGAACATCTTTTAACACCTGGCTCCACTGTGTACAGGAAGTAAGGGGGGGGGGCAGGCTAAGAGTAGATCAGTCACTAGCTGCCTAAGGAGAACAGGAAGTTGTAACAAGGCGCCCATGAGGGAGGGTATTTTTGGCAGGCATGGTCCCCCTCCCTCCAACGTCTCCCTCTTGCATGCTGGCCTTGCCACAGTCCACGTCACATCAGGCCCATCCTCTTTAAGACAAGCTGTATCCTCATGTGCAAAACAAGTTTGCTTCGCTTGCTGAGTCACTGTTCTAACACTACTAGACCGTAAATGAATAAAATGCACTTTGCCATGGAAACTACCACAAATACAAACCACCTGTAAATTGAGAAAAATTAACCATGGTAGAATTAAAAAAGGCTAGTTTTTTTTATGCTGAACTAGCTGTCTTGCAAGAAGCCAGGTTGTCGCACTGCCCCGTTTGTTGTTGCGTTGACTGCTGTTTCTGTAGGGGGCTGGTTGTAGCCCAGACTTAACAATACACATCTTTGTTACCGACTTTCGAAAAAGATTTCGTACTATGAAACTCCATTATAAACAAACAAAAGTCGCCAGAAAAACGCACACTTTCACAACAGAAGACACTCACACTGTCTAGCGAATTTCGATAGTTAACTACTAACTCCCTCAGGCCTTAAAGTTAGTTTGGACTCTGTTTACATCCCTGTTGACTTCATCGTTATCGACGCACCAAGTTTCGAGCATGACAACGAACGAGCAGACGATCACGATGAAGTTCAACAGGGATGTAAACAGAGTCCAAACTAACTTTAAGGCCTGAGGAAGACAGTAGTTAACTATCGAAAATTCGTTAGACAGTGCGAGTGTCTTGTTGTGAAAGTGTGCGTTTTTCTGGTGACTTTTGTTTGTTACTGACTGTTACTAAAATCACTCAAAAAATAGCATAATGGCTGCGATTACATTGAGAGTCAATCGATTCACATTCCAAAGCAGACGACATCATTTTCGCACCTCTCAAAACAGCGAAAACCAGTTTACAATTTTCACAAATTTTCGACAGCTTTGAAAAAATTTTTTTAAAAATATATATATAATAGAAGACAGCAGGAGATATATTTATTTTTTATTTTTTCACAGCTGTCGAAAATTTGTGAAAATTGTAAACTGGTTTTCGCTGTTTTGAGAGGTGCGCAAATGATGTCGTCTGCTTTGGAATGTTACTAAAATTGAAATTACTCTCCACATTGCCTACCGACACCATTTTTCATTGCTCTGTGCAAAGAATGAAGTGCTCCCGCTTTTCATTGCTTCTTGTAGAGAATGAATATGCTCCCCGTTTCGCTTTAATTTGCTACATTTGGACTGGTAGTCATAATGACTGCCTCTCTCTGTCCGCATCCTCCTCATAAAACCAGACCAGAGTTCACTTGAACGCAACCAACTATTATTTGAACTCCAATTCCAGGGAACAAACTCGGTGATTATATCAGAAAGTGAACAGAGTTTGTGATTGAAATGTTTAATGTTTGTGTGCATGTGTAAGTGTGCACTTAATTTGCATATTATACAGGTTTTTTTTTATACTATTTGTCTCAGTTTGTTGTTTTATATCTTAAGTGTTTCGCGTGAGTGGCTACATGTGTATTTTGTGTGCATATTTATAATTTGAGAAACATCAAACTCCTAGTTAAAGCAGTTCTTTCTGCTTTTGTTTGATTGTTTCCGTTTTAGTTCTAGTATAGTTGTTCATGTTGTGTATGTATTGTTGATCTTTTGATTTTGTAGGCACTTTGCTGTTTATGGCACCCATTTTGTTTGTGTTTATGGGTTTAAGTTTTCATTCCATTTGTTGCATGTATGTATTGTGTTTTGTATGCGTTAAATATTCAACCGTTTTGTTTGATTAGTTATGCACACGTGTGCATCGAGGCTGGCATGTCATAATCCTTGTTCCGTGGAATTGGAGTTCAAATTATAGTTAGTTGCATCGAGTGAACTCTAAATCAGTTTTTATTCATGTACCTTCACAGCTGTGACTATATGGGGATACAAGCTCTAATGTTATTTTTTTTCTAAACGGCGAAGTCTTTTTTTTTTGTTCATTAATGTTATTAATAACTTCGTTGTTGCAAAATGACATTTTAGCTTTCGTTTGGTTCGTGAAAGGATGTCAATAAATTATTCGTTGGCTTTTCTTCATGTTAAAACTCACAAACCATCGTGGATTTACCAAATTTCTGTAGTCAAATAAGTTTGGTGAGATTCTCCGTATTATGCCTAAGCCAAGAGAAAAGTTAAGTGTACACACGTTTTGGATTCCTCAGTTCCTCAACACTCAAGGAGGGGAGGATGTTTTAAGTGCCAACATCTACTCTCAATATTAGCATTCATTTCTCAGGATTAGCCTTCAGTGAAAGTGAGGGTGATGTCGGAAAAGGATGGCTATTGCGAGCATCTTTAATTCTGGAAACCAACCAGTTTTGGGTTGTTTCTCAAATTTCAAGAATCCACAGCTTATTAACCCTTAAACGCGAACGAGCCCAACTCGTCCTAGACAAGACGAAAGTTTAAGTATTACTAGGGCAGTCATCAGATCCACTGTCAACATACTGGAGCGGGCTCCGCCTTCTTTGCTGTTTGGCTGTCAATCCGATCGGATCAGATTTGCCTTGTAATTTGTAAATAATAGACAGCTGCTTGGAGTTTGGGCCATTGGAAAGGTGGTGAAAACACCGTGAAAAATGTGTATTCAAACGTCCAAATCGGTAGACGAAAAGTGAAAATATCTTGCACATGGTTTATTACCACCTAACGCAGCTTGTTTATCATCAACAATCAATATTTTAACAATCGGATGCCTTGAACAATTAGAAACGGCTTCACGGCTCGTTGTTGATTTGATTTTGGCTCTAGCTATTGGTCTATTTTATCACCCTGATGGTTCCTCAACCTCATGTCAAATTCCAGATTTTTCTTTTGATAAACCTTGTCCGGACTCCCGTGCTACTGCCTGCAAAGTTTGGTTGGAAAGTCCTTGTGGTTTTCGCGTGATGCGCTGTTAAGATTACATTGGAGTGTCTACATAAAAAAAAAAACAAAGAGTTCAAACTATGCACGAAATGGGCAACAATGGAGAAACGACAACAATACTAGGTTCCCTTAACAAGCCCAATCTAGAGACAGCCGTGGCTGAGTTGGTAGAGGAGAGTGTCAGAAGTTTAAGAGCTCCTTCAAGTTGCTAGTCCTGTCCAGGAGACTGTAGATATAAAATTAATGTCTCGCCTAAACGGTTAAGGCACTAGTTTGCAAGTCTGACACATCTGCCCCATTATTGAAAACCCGATTCTTATTCTGTTCTATTTTTTTTTAAATGTGACCCAGCAATTACAAAAAAAAATAATAATAAATAAATAAAAATTTGTTTGACAGTTTAATGAATATACTTCTTGGAGTTCAGCTCCTGTGCAGCTGAACCGGCCAAATTCTGAACATTACTATTAGTTACTGAAGAAGAAAAGTGCAGTAAGGGGATTGGCAAACTCACTTTTCGATCCGTGACACCTCAGATTATCGCATGGTTCGAGATAATGTACAGAATAGATCCCATACGTGTTGACAGAGACTAGTACTGATTTCACACTACTAAATTCGTCTCGCGCCGGGCGCGCGCTCACCATTTCACACTACTAAATTCGTCTCGCGCCAGCGCGCGCCGGCCGCTTATTTGCGAGCCAACTTGGCCGCTACAGCAAAGCGAGCTGGCGCGCGCCAGGGGATTATCCCCGCGTATTATCTGTGTGCTTGCTCAAAAGATCTTTCTTCCTCGTGCTGTTCCCCTTCTCACTCCTATTGTTGTGGGATAAGGACTGCACGAGTCACCCCTCCGCTAGATGCAGAAAACACGGCCGCTACGAATTGTTAAATGTGAAATCCGAAACGAGCTGCCCAGGGCTGGCACTCATTCGGCGCGCGCCGTGGCGCGCCCGGGCGCGAGACGAATTTAGTAGTGTGAAATCAGTATAGTAGTCTCTCACACTACCTTAATTGGCACAGACTGGCAGGGACTTGCCTGCCTGCATCCTTTTTCCAGTCGTCAACCAGACAAGTTTCCTCAGGCAACTAGTAGGCTGAGCTATACTCAGCACGGCGACCAGAAATCCTGCCGATTTTTTTCTTATTGGGGGGGGATTTGGAAGTGTTAAATAATTTCCTGCTTTGTCAAAAAAAACATTTTTAACATACCTCCCACCAATAAAAACCTGTGAATAAATGCTACTATTATGGGTAAATTAAAATTACCATTAACAATCACAATTCCTTTTGCTGCACTTGAGCTCAAAACACAATAAAATCTAAACATATGTGCCACTGTGGCCCTTCATCAGTGGAAACTGCAGTTTCTGTTTCCCTGTACAGTTTCCCCTGATGACAGGCGGTGGAAATATTTGAATTTTATTGTGTTTAGCATTCAAGCGAAGCCAGAAGACTTGGATCTTTCATTCCATTTTCCCTACATCCAGATCTTTTGCTTGCTTATGTTTCGGACTTTATTTTGTTTTATCGTGGCTTTTTCATTTTTGGGTGGGCAATCCTTACACGTTTCAAAGCAGCCCCATACTTAGCCACATTTAGCATGTGCGATTGGTAAAATTATAGCATAAGGGCGCGTTTACCCAGCGACTCGCATTTGCATTCTCGCAGCTAGAACTCAATCGCGATGGCAAATGTGACATTGCCATGGTAACAACGCTAATAAATGGATTAGCTAAATCCGACATCGTGTGAGTAAATACTTGCAGTCTTGTAATCCGTGCCAATAATATAAAGAATTCCTCATTACGAAACAATTTTCCAAAACGCTTCTAACTCATGTTATTTGCTGTTTTCGTTGCGAGGCGGCAGACATAAAACCGCCGCCATGTTGGAATTTGAGGTGATTTCTAGCTTCTAGCTGCGAGAATGCAAAAGCGAGTGGTTGCATAAACGTGCCCTAATGAATAGAAGCGATAAAGTCTAACGAACTTGTTATGATCTGTATGGTTCACATAGTATATTTTCTACGTAAAGACTAAGATAATTAGGGTGACATTTTGGGGAAGTTAGACAGTGCTTCTTAGGTTGCCTTTACATGGGTGTGTTGCCTATCTTACATCGGTGTCAGCAGCTTCGTACCCCCTTAACATTTACAATGTCCGTTAGAAAACAGAAGATCAGACATTCAACTGACCAGTAAAGTACGAATGGGAAGTGCAGAACTGGAAGACTCATAATTTTTTACAGATTCTTTTTAACTAGAAAATAAAGTGAATGTTTTTTTTTAAGAATCCCCTCCCTCATTCTTTCTTTTTTTTTTTAAGACAAGTTCCATCTTGTTGGGATGACCGGTTCTGGCTGTGCTATGGGCCAAGGCCTGCTCGAATGTACACCAATGCCGTAACTGTTTTTAACAAATTGTTAACTTCATGACCTTGAAGGCAGCTATGACAGACTTTACCCTCAGTTGATATTGTCGTTAATTCAACAAACTTGTTCTACCCATATCCTATATATTTCAGCTGTATCTTAGTTTTTTCACTGAAACGAATCTTTATCTGTAGGATATTTAAAAAAAAAAAACTCGTAGAAATGGATCTAGACTTCCACTTATCTGTATAACTAATCTGCATCGCCAACGTAATCGGAAGTCATACTCTTGTCTCCTCCCCCGCTCTCTATCTCATCACCAAGTAAGCAAATTATTGCAAGACTTCCTGGAATAAGGTCCAAGCCAGCTGCAAACTTAGTCATCGTAGTAGCACACAGGAAGTAAGACGAAGCCGCTGCATATTGAAAATGAGTTTTTGCTTACGCTTCAGGTTACTATTTCGTAGCAGGATGAGCGTAAGAACAGATGGGACCAACTGATGGAACCTTTAAAAGCTTCGCGCGCCTAACTAACTATTGATCTTACTCTTTTTTTTTAAGTGTAGCTTGTTTTGTTTCTTGTGTTGTTAAAAACCGACTCCTTAGAATCATTGACTGTAGACTATGTCGCCAAAATTCTGTTAATATATATTTACCGTCATTTGACAATTGTGCTTTTTTATTTTCCTATAGTGACTCGTGGACTAGGTGTCAATGGACCGTAACTGGCCCTTCCTTGCTCCATTGCTTTCTGTTTCCATCAATATGTAGGCTAAATTAAATTAAACTATCACACAGAGAGACAAATTTCACGGACAATTTATGCTACCAAATAAAATAACTTTTACAAAGTTTCAACACATCAGTACGAGGGTTGGACATGCTTTAACACCCATACAACGAAATTAAAAGAATATTCCGTAAAACAGGTGTATAGTTTTAAGTTTCGGATATGTAAATTTATTAACTTTTTCAAAAGTTCCATTCAAAATCTCCTTATCATGAGATACCTTTATCTTGATTTACTCAGTGACGGTTTTTTGGATCCTAGTAGATTGTCCAAATTACTTTCAGAATTTAGTTTTTTTGGTACCCGTATATTCTGGGAGAGATTGACAAGGTAGAACGCGTTCAACGCAAATTTACAAAGAGCTTACTTGACTTAAAAAACCTATCCAATGCAGAAAGCAGGGTTGGAAATAATCATGATTTTTTTAAAATAATCGAATTAATCGGATTATTTTGATTATAATCAAGATTATTTTAATTCTAATCAGATTTTAATAACATATAAGGTTGCAACAATAATTTTGACATAGTTAAAGTTGCTAGAGTTCGCTCTATTTCTTGCTTGGCAGTTTGCTACTATCAAAATGCCATTACCTATACATCTCTGTAAGTATTAAAAGTTTAAATCACGATTACCACGTGTAAATTTCAATGTTAACATGCATGCACACTGCAGTAACTCTGTTGAAACAACTGTGTGGAGTTTTACTTTGAATTTTACTTGCCATGATTGACGGAGAAATTACGCTTTTTCAAAGTTTTATCACCTGTTATTGTTCGTGATATGCTAAATTTTCGAAAGACAATTGTTTAAATTGCACGACGTTTAAATTCAAAGTCAATCACTGCAGTAACTATTATTACAGTAATAATACTTAGTAAAGTCGGTGTATGCATTGTGGCACAATGACACATTCCTAACACGCTGATTATGATTAAATTAATGCAGTCACATCAGCTGCAATTGCTGATTGCCAACTAGAAAGTACGTAAGTTGCGAAGTCCTTTAGTTTGAATGTTACATTAATTTCCTACTTTGATTGTTCCTAATCGTTTGCATATTTTTGTATGGATCAGGCCAAAAAGAAGTAGAAGAATACGTTTCTGACTGCGGAAGATTCAACAGCGGTGTATTTTATTTTGGGTTGTTTAACCTCTTTTGTGCTTGAATATCAACAGTTTTGTGTCAACCTGGTCCATGATTATAATCAGGTGAATTTTAATTTTAATCAAGTGGTTGTAATCGTGATTGTAATCCTAACAACCCTGGCAGAAAGGTTAGTAAAAACTAAACTCGAGTCCCTTGAACTACGCAGGCTTAAAGCAGACCCATAGTTGACGTTTAAATTCGTTCGGAGTTTTTTGAATGTTGATCTTCCCTTTTTTTGACCGTGCTCCGTGCCTTACTACACGCGGACATTCATTTAAACTGGCAGTACAATCAGCTAATGGCGACTGCAGTAAACACTTCTTTTCACTTCGAGTTACATCTGTGTGGAACTCTCTTCCCGATGAAGCGGCCAGGGCTCGTTCCCTGGCACACTTCAGGTCATCCTTGGTACGTCAAGTCTGCGGCCTTTTTTGAAACGCCCATAAGTTTAAAAAAAAAGAGACAAAAGAATGAATAAAGAAAAACTTTTATGGGTCCAGTCTAAGTAGCTTGCCCTTCTGGGAACCCTGCTGTTAATGTGGCAAATAATTAAGGTGGAATTCTTTTTCAAACCAGCACCCAACATGCAATTTTTAAATATATTTACTTTTTTTTTATTGTTGCAGTTTTGAGCAAATATAGGCGCACTTATTCTGTTGGATAGTACTGTGAAGGTTTACCGGTATGTTGAGTTGAACCACCAATTTTCGGATTAAACACCAACGTTGCAACACTATCACAGTGGCACTGTCACTATTACAAGTGAAAAGATGATGGCTCAAACAGCAATCTATTAAGAGATGCACCAATGCTAACATCGGACTTCGGATTTTGGCCTTTTTTGACCATGTTGCTCATAGGAGCATAGGCATTAGTTATGTGTGAAGATGACATGTCAGATATCCACAATTTTACATATTTCAAACAAATGTGACAATAGTTAATTTTCTGGACACTAAATTTTAGGCCTATAGAAATTTAAGGTTTCATTTGCGAAATGCTCATAATTAATTATTACTCCATTAACCCTTAAACATTTTTTTTTTCATTTTGGGTCAATTTTGTTTTGGTTACTGGAGCGTTTGGAAGCTAGTAGTGTTGCATGGTATTAAGTTTTTGCAGGATGGTACGGTAGGGTTCTGAAAATGGCGGTCTACGGTAATTATCACGGTAATTTAGGAAATAATTTTGCGCTATTATCCACTTGAGTACAAAAGAATCAAATATGGCTCTTTGCATTTAATTTTTTTTACTAATAGTGGGACTTCGCTTTCTTCTTCATTGGACGCTACAACATCGACAACACAAACACGCTCAGACATGCTTCTCACTTTAGAGCTGCTCCCCCCCTCCCCCATGCAATGTAGGCACTTCCTCTGCTTAGTAGTGGGATCTGATTTCACATCTCCGTATCGGCGTTTACTTGTACGAATTAGTTAAAAGAATTACTGCCATCCAAAAACAAAAAGAGGGTAAAGCTGGTTCGTGAATGGCCGTCAGCTCCATAATCACGGTAATACCGTGGTGCTAAAAAAGAACGATACTGATACCGTAATTTTTTTTTTCTGTCTATACCGTGAGTATCGATTTACCATACAACACTAGAAGCTAGATTCTTCACCCCAGCATATAAGATCATCAACGAATGTCTCTGGGAGACCCTGAACATTCATTAAGACATCCATTTAATTTTTGTAATGATTTTGTCCATTTTAAGACTTTTTTTGTGTAATATACAGTTGCATGTGTGCTATTAACCGTACTGCCAAAAAATGGGTGCGTTTGTTTTCATTAAAACAACAAATTGCACATAAAAAGTCAGTGCTTGTCCCTATCAACAGGAAATTATGGACTGGTATGGTTTAGTTGTAGACAAATCGTGGTACGCAAAAGGGTTAAGAATATAACTTAGTTCCACTTAACTTTCTTTTAAACATCGGGAATCGGATATCAGCCAATGTTTTTTGCAACATCGACATTGGAATCGGTTTCTTAGCACATTGGTGCACCCTTACATGTTTCCATTGCTCTTTCTACTGAATGTCAGAATGTGGAGTGGGGAAGAGCCACTTTTTCAATACAGGGCTACTGAATAAGTTTGCATTTGTTAGATTGAATGCATTATTAACGTCATAATTTGTACACGCAATGAATTGTCCGTGTGATGCATTGAACGAGATAAAAAATGACCCAGACACCAGCATGTTCTTTGAGGCAAGTTGCTGCAAACCTTAGGCTAAATCTTCTTTTGAACTTGAGTAGATGCATATCATGGTTGTTAATCAATGCACAAAACAAGCGTACCTTTGGGTAGCAGTGTCTGTAACGCCGATAGCCTTTGCAGTCTATTGTGTACCAACTGTTCAAGCTGTCGAAACCTACAGTTTAAAACTTGGATGGTAAACCTATCCATAGCACATCTGACCCTTCTTAGTGGCATGCATACCAGGCAAACAATAGGCGTATCAACTAGCTGGAAAGCTGTTAAGGGCGGCAACCTGCTTAACCCACCTACCCCTTTACGCAGATCACAGAAGATGCAGTTCACGAGCTATTTCTCACGTGGCTTTGAGGAAGTTGGCAATGGTTATCACAAAAGATAACCGACGGTACACTACCCACATGTTCTGATTCTGAGCAAGCTGCCTGCAATGTCAATGATGATCATGCCTCGTCTCTGAGGATGCCTCGCACGCTTATGATATTAATAGCGTTTAATATTTTACTCGTCCTAAATATAATGGAGATACCCAGAAAATCCTATTCCCTACACACCTTCCTTCTGACCGAATACAGCAGCCCATATTTAGGCATAACGTATATAAAGCTTGAAACTAAGTACAAAAGACCAAACCCAAAAAATGACAGCCAGACCGTTTCAGTAACTACAGTGAACACAAAAAGTTAACATAAAAGCAGTTATAACTTCAATGAAGCATAAAAAATATCATGTAGCTTACTTTAAAAATCGGGGAATCATCTTCGTAGTACAGTTTACGCACAATTTCAAAACAAAAACGACATCAGGGCTCGAAATGAGCGGTATCGCATCGCAGTTTGCACCACAATTTTTGACATTAGCGATACAAAATGGAAATTTGCGTAGCAGTTTAGCGACGCAACATCATGGCGAAAGAACTTTATAACTATGTGGAAAATTCCTTTTGCAGTAGGCCTAGCCCATTAACAATAGAACGTTCATTGTGTTCCGTAAAATTCTTAATCCCAAATTTCCAATCCCTACAGAAGTTACGTTATTTTTATACCACGTGCGAAGAATGAAATTGAATGATACACAATCCTAATATAAAGCATCAGAATATTACTACGTCACATAATGGCATTCTCTAGTTCTAGCTGAACCATCAATTCAAACGAAAACGCCCTTTTGCCTGCCAAGAAAAATAATTATGCTTCCTGAAAACTGCTAACCGTTATTTTGCGATTGCTACGCAAATTTTATTTTGCATCGCAATTATGCTGCACACTTTTTTCTGGACATATCGAGCCCTGGACATCATTTACCAATATCTTCTGCAAATTTCAGACAGGCAGTAATTTGGAGATGTATGGGCTCAGACAACTGTCTTACCAGATAATAACAAAAAAATCACGTCACTATGTCGTGTACCATTGGCTGCTGTTTGAATCGGTGGCCGATTCAAACAGCACACGATCGTACATGACATGCGGGTGAAGTGAATTTGTTATTGCCTGATGAAGATAGTCATCTGAGGCCTTACACCTCCAGATTTCTGACTGTCGAAAATTTGCAAAAGATATTGGTAAATGATATCTTTTGTTTTGAAATTGTGCGTGAACTGTACTATGAAGATAACGAAGCACACAACATAACAAGCTTACCAGCCTTTGCGACAACAGCGCTTCATCATCGCAACTTTGAAAATTATATTTTCTAAAATTGGCCCTTGTTCAATAAAAGGATTCCATCCCTGGTTTAAAGGGATACTTGGGCAATTTTCACTAATAAGTATCAATTCTGTGTAATATTTTACATTCCTCAAACGCAAGGTAAAAAAAAAACATATTTAATGGATAGAATATTTTACTGTAATTAAAACTTTTCTAATTTTATTAATGTTTTTATGCTACTAAAGTTGCTGTCACTTGGTTATAGTTAAACTTTAATACTTTCAGGCATGAGAGTGGCCTTGAACAAAAAAAGCTGAAAGTTTTTTGAGCAAAAAAAAATACTTGGATTTTTCTGAAAATAACTGAACATTTTAAGGTTTGTATTAAGGTTGGTTTTAAGATTCACCTAAATTTAAATGGAAGACCTGCCCTAAGTTCAAAAACTGAAGTCAGAAGGACCAACAAGAAAAAATAAATAAAAAAATAGACTTACTGAAAATGTTGCTCAGCACAAAAAAAAGCTGAAATCAGCTAATTAGCTGAAAATTCTCATGCCTGTACTTTGTGTGAATTTACAAATAGCCATTGCTTTTTATCTACATTTTGTTCAATTTTCCTGCCAATCCTGTATTGTCTTGCTTACAAACCACTATCACAGATAAACCACACCCACAAAGGAGACTTTACAAATAGAAAAAAAAAGTTGCTGGCCCTCCTCAGCTCAGGCTGGCTAAAAATTGTTTCTTTTGCCTAAGGAGAACATACATAACCTGTAAATTTTTGCATTCGTTCCTCACAATGCTGCGACCCTGGAGGTTTTTCGGTTCCTTGTAGCTGCCAGTTGTATAAACCCAACTGTGCATGCGCGATGCAGTCCTCTACGAAAGATCTTTTGCGCGAAAAGCAGTTCATAATTTTTCCTCCAACGAACTGGTGCTCGCATCGTTTCCCGTCCGTCATCTTGAACATCATCTAGCTTTTTTCGTCCGACTGCAGCCCGACTCCAACCGCAACAAGAGAACCCAGCAGCAATACCTAAGACCATGAAAGAAGCCCGGAAGACACCTCCTCTGCCCTTCGATGAGTCTACTGCTCACTCTACTGCCGCTCTCAAGCCAGCCTACAATGAACTGCCGCCCCGTTTCGTCAGTTCATTTTCACTTGCCACCACTGGCACGTCGCCATGGTTTGAATATAGTACCTATAGCCGCCATTTTCTTTCTTTTCGCCTCTTTTGTGGCTGCATCCATTGCGGCCGATTCAGCACAATTGACTGGGCCGACTGTCGCTGCTGTTCCTTTTCGTCGCAACCTGAGCTCGGCAACGTTACCATGAGCCATCTCAGCCAAGTTGGCCTGTTTATGGTAATATACTACACTCGGCACGAAAGACGCCTTCAAGTCAGGACTGAAGCAAGCTCCTTTTTGTTGACCGCCTTCTGTTTTTCAAGATCTTTTCGGCACGAAAGACGGCTTCCTGAACTATTTTCGTTGCCGCCATCTTGAATCCCAGCCTCTTTTGTGGCTGCCACGAATGACATTTCCGTGAATGGAAGCTAGCGTCTAGCACCTCCCATGCTGTTATGGTTTTTACCGAACCGCACTGAATTTAAAACTGACGTTTAAATTGATGCAAAAATGAAATATTAAAAAAAAAACTTTTTTTTTGCTGAAGGTGGAAAACTGAGAAGCATGTAAGTCCCTCTGGGATTTTCTTCACTCCTCCGGACTCCCACCAGATTGCAACAGTGGGTGGCACTACGATCATGCCCCCCCCCTCCCTCAACGACTCGTCAAGGGCAACCAAAGCCTCGCACCTTCTGAATGGCTTGAAACAAGCAAACATGAAAAGGGTAAAAAGGAAGACACAACCACTGATCCTTCTTACCTGCATATCATAGAGGAGAAGCAAGTTCTGCATGCAAGATGCCTCCACTCACGTGGCCACCTTACTCCCTTGCAAAGACATGTTCACAAGATCTCGTCGGACACTACCATTACCCACCACGCCTGGTTTTGGTGACTGAACAGGCAGACACAATTTAAAAAAAATCAAGACATCGTGGCTGATTTAACAACAGAATCTTGCCCTTTCTGGTCTCCGCCCAGTGTTCTCCTTTCTGCCGACTGCAGCACCGACTCGACAGAAACTGCCATTCACCACCCATGCTTGGATTCGGTGGCTGAACGAACAGACACCGTTTTTAAAGGAACAAGACATCGTGGCCCCCTCCCTGTTGTCTCCAAGGGTCGATCCAATCTTTCCCAGTGAGCGTCATAATTTCACCGGCTCAATTGGGTACGGCTGTTTATCGTCATCTGCAAATCTGTCGTCGCCTTTCGCCGACCGTAAAGAGTGGTTGTCTTTGGTCCCTTGAAGGTCTCCATTACAACAGACAAACCATCAGCAAAGCTGCCCGACTCTTTTGTTGGCCCCGTGGCTCCATTGCCACTGACCTCTTACCCGACTGCTCCAGCACAAAAGACGCTTTCTACTTCCACCGCAAACTGGAGCAAGCTTCTTTCGTCACGACAAGAACAACTGGGGCCCCCCCCCCCACCATGCTCGCATCACATCACAAACTTAAGTCGTTTTGTTACAGAAGTGGACAACCGAAGAACCCCTCTGGCACGAAAAGACGCCTTCTGCCCCGATCGCATTTCGCTCTTCTTTCGACACCCGTCTTCTGAATTTCAAGCCTCTTTCGTGGAATCCGCCTCTTTCGTGGAATCAGTCAGCCTCCAACTAAGAAACGCTGGCATGAAAGCCACCGTCAGCCCGGTGGACCCGAAGGTCACGCACACAGAAGTCGGCTTCTGTCGTCAAAACAAGAACCCAGCCGGCCATCCATGCCTGCAACCCCGGTACGACAGGTGTCGCCGCAGCCCATGTCACCGCCAAGCCATCTTCCCAGTCGGATAACTGCTTGGCGGCACTCGAAGAAGATCTCTGTGCAGTGCTCTTGGGATCTCTTCTTTCGTTTCGGCTAATTCTGATAACGAAAAACTCGTTCAAATTACCAAAATTCATTTACGCAAAGGAAAATCCTTTTTTTTTTTGTGGAGCAGCGTAGAATGAGGCCAAGAACTGAACCTCTGGAGAACTCTTCGTTGTGAGACTATGGATGGCGTGCACCATCGGAGAGTAAGGCCTACTACAGAAGTAAATAGACCTAGGAGTAAAAGTCGGTGACTTTATTACGAGAGTAAAGTTGGTTTGAAGCAAATTACTCAGTTTGTTTGCACCTCAAGAGTAAACTACCACGATAATAAATGTGGTGACTTCCACAAACGTATTACACCTACCCCAGAAGTATAAATGGACGGAAATCCCTCAAATTTACTCCTGCTATGTAGTAGGTTCAAATTGTGCGCCGACCATGGATGACACTGAATACATCGACAATATTATCGAAGCTGATGCTGTATTGTTAAACCATCGCACACATATACAGTGCACGCAAGGTGGGAATCATACGATTTCTCTAGTGATGTTGAATTCATATCAAAAACCAAAATTGGCAAAAGGGACCGCCAAATTCCGAATGGTTCGGCCCTTCAAAGGAGTGATATCAGCACACCAAAACATTCACCAAGTTAACCGCACCGACTAATAGTTCGAAGATTAAATGAAAACTTGAACATTGCTACTTTCGGTAGCAATCTTCAAGTTTTCATTTACCGTCGGTGTGATTAACTTGGCGAATGTTTTGGTGTGTTGGTATCACTCCTTTGAAGGGCCGAACCATTTGGAACTTGGCGGCCCCTTTTACCATTTTTTGTTTTTGATAGATATAAGATATTTTACGCTATGGCGTCGCGCTACAATGGTTTATGTCTCGACACCTGAATTGATGTGATGTTTGTTACCTACCTTGATGCGACTCTAGCGTGTGTCTAGATCGAGAGAGAGATTTTTCATTATTTCTATCAACAAACATCTCTCTTTTTCAGCCACATTCTTGCCACGTTTCCTCTGTGTTGACTTTTTGGCGATATACAACACAAGTCAATGTTAACGCTTAGGATTAACCGTTTGTTCCGATTTTCTTTGCAAACTGATTTACTTTAGGAGTAAAATCCCGTACTACAGAAGTAGCTACTTCTTTAATTTGCAAAGATCTCTCCACTTTTACTTCTCATGTTAAGAGTAGTTACTTCAGGAGTAGGTGCTACTTTGGATGTAGATTGCTCTCGCATGGTGCATGTTGCCCTATATGTAGCCCAAGCCTTACCGCTAGTAAAGCTGGGCTAGACAGCTTTCTTACTGGTTAATTATTCATCCCTTTCCACCTCGGGTGGTATATTTTGTTACAATGATATACAAGTAAAAACTATCGAAATTGCTGTTATACAAGTTTAGTCCTAAATTTCCACGAATTGACCAACGATGAACAGTTGCCAGCAATACACCATCATTATGGAGGTGGCTTTCTACGTGGCCGTGGTAGTCGTTTTCTCACACTGTAGAGGTGTGCAGATGTGATGGTTTGCATCTCATCAACGTTTGATATCACACATCCACACGAAAAAAAAATGTCAAATTATCGACTAGAGACATGTTTTGTTGTATACTACCAGTACTGTATTTACTTACGGTTGATCAGAGTGGTGAATGAATGACATTGTCACACAGGTAACTCGATAACATTAACAAAATGTAGGTGTCAATTTTCCAATTGCGTTTCATGATCTGACAGGTTTAACGATAGTAACGTTATTTCCGGCAGCTGTTATTTAAAAAAAGAAGGTTCATCTTTTCCTTTTTAATGCTGGTAATTGTAGCTTTACCTGGTAAGTAAGGCTGTTTGTAATTGTTGCAATAACAGAAGCAAGGCAAGATTTGAGAATATTATGGCCCAAAATGGTGGTAGATTCCAACAGGTAAGCGTAATCTACACATGAGATTGGTTTCTGTGAAGATAAACCCAGTCAACACAACAAATACAGTAGCAGCTCCTTCCACACAAAAATGAATACATGCCTATTTAGAGAGGCCATCTAACATCAGGAATTTTTAGTTTGTTACTGCAATAATCCCGCGCAACTAACCTAGAGGCCAGGTTGTGCCACAGTTGACAATACACGAAATGAGCAAATGCTCCACAAATCACCAGCTAGATTTTACGTTACCACATCAACCTTTTCACAACTTCTTAAAGAGCAACGTTCAAAGAATTTCATTGTTTTATATTCATGTTATGTAATTACGTGACAATGAACATTCATGAATTCATGTAGCTTGCTACCTTCATGATGGGAATTGTGTGGAACTCGCCATTTGGCCAGTAGACATTTACATTCACTCGCAATTGTCTGTTATCTCCTTGCCGTGTCAAAACAATTTCACTAGATGTCCTGATACGAATGTTTAAATAGGCTATTGTTTGCATTAATCCACGTTTCCAATCCGGTAAAGAGGTTAGTAACAGTAAAACAAGCTTGGCTGAATAGCCCTTGTCATTCTGCATGCAACGTCGCAAACCACTCGTTTCTAGCAATACAGGCCCCGAGATATAATAGTTTGAACATCAGGATTCGTTAATCAGTCACCCTTTCGGAGAGTAGCGCTACAAATCAAGTCGTTAACTGGTAAATTCCCTCGTTGTTTGGCCAGTGGCAACCGACATTGAAGGTTTGTAGCTTGTACAGCATCTTCTGTTAAGTGCTACAGCTGAGCATTAAACAGGACTGAAAGACAATGGGCTCGAAGTGGGTTGAATAAATACGGATGCAAACTATTTACGTTGCCTTTTGGACTTTTATGTCAGACTGCCTAAGCAGGGAACCGAACCCACGACGTTTGAAATCAAAGGGCAAGGTCCTACCGCTGAGCCATACTGACACGGCCAAAGGAAACGTCCATACGCAGCATTTAACATGCACACACGTTCTACTTCTCAACCGCCAACGTGCCACATTTTTATGAGTCAGCCGAACGTTCTCCGAATATTTTTCGGCCGCCGCCTGACTTAGCCGCCAAAGAAAATATGGCTAAAGCCGCAAATTGTCAAGCTGTAACACATTAAAACAACACTAAGGACATGCAAAAAAAATTGTTTGGTTTATGGGCGAGGTTGCAAATTGAAGCTCCATGCAACCAGGCATTTTATTTTATTTAACTGACCACATTTCTTTGACATGTACCTAGCTCAAAGCCAAAGCATACAGTCAGCCTAAAAAAGTATACTATTTTGCTAATATGTTATTTATGTCATCCAGTATTAAAAATATTTTAGTTGCCAAATAACTTCTTAGTGATTTCAGCTAGAGGTTTGAAATTTGCACCATTAACAAGCTCGTTTCGAGCAGGTGAAAATGGTATACTTGAATGTCAAAAACGGTCAAAATTGGCGAAAATATGATGTTTAGTGGGTTGACCAAGATTGAGATTAAAAAAAGGTTAACCCACGATAATTTAAGGCACCTGCACGCGACTGTAAACCAAACAATTTACTTTGCATGGCCTAAACAATCATAAAATTATTGCAACTTGTCTCATCTATGAAACACTCATCTATGAAAAACTATGAAACAGACAGTCGAGCAGTTAACCGTTAGGCTAACTGCTCGACTGTCTTATGTTTCATAGTTTTTAAAACCAGTTCTCTTGACTATTACGCCATGTATTTGTACTGGAATTAGCATGGTTACTTTCGGTTTCGTTTTAAGGTTCAAGTAATAATGTCGGGACACGTGGTGAAGTTGGATTTTTTAAATTTTATTTGCTAATCACCTAGAAATGTCCTTCCCCCCCAAAAAAAAAGTTGTTTCATCATTTGTTCATCAGAGGGTTTCATCTTTTATACCCATTGCTTCATTTTGGTCGATTTAGCCGAAAATTAGAAGCCAGCCAGCTGAATTCATAGTTGGCTGGCAGTGGCCAGAAAATTGATGGCTAGCCACAATTTACCCGAAATTTCTGTTAAGCTCTCTGGAAATAACAAAATAATGCGGCTGAGGGGTATAATGCACATACATATAAAGTGTATGTTTACATGCAAATGTGTGCGTGTTAAATGCTACCAATGGACGTTTCGTTTTGGCCGTGGTACAGTATGGCTGAGCGGTAGGCCCTCGGCCTTTATTTCGAAGGTCTTGGTTTAGATTCCCCCCTCAGGCAGTCTGCCATACTAGTCCAAAAGGCAACGTAAATAGGTTTGCATCCATATTTATTTAGTTAAATCTTAATTTGAGTCATAATTTCGAAAATTATGTTGAAAATTACCGCTCATTTTTGACAACGAGGACACTATCTCATGTCCAGCTAACTTTCGGTGGCTGGCTGCCGTCTTCCTCAGGCACCTTAACAAACGTTTTTGGCCTACGTGTGCTCCTACATCGTTATCTGCTTCGAATTTGTAACAGACGCTCCTCGTGGCCTCCCGTATTTGATGGGTAGCGTTCTCACTAGCTCATATAGCTTCCACTTCCTGCCAAGCTGTTGCTTCAGGTCTCCCAATGACGTTCTCGTTGGGGAAATGTTTGCCCCTGAATATTCATTAGCGAAACTCCTCCAATTTCATGCAATCGAATAGCAATTGATTCTAAGTATCGCAGATGCCTGTCTTTTTTATAATTTGACGTCACAAGGGTCTCAGCTTTCTCCTACTCAATATTATGCTTAAGACTTCATGCAGTGAGCTGCGATGCCGTCATCTTCTTTTTTGTTTCTCACATTGGCCATGTGCTGCCCCATTCTCGTCCGGATTCCCTTCCTCGTCTCTCCTATATACACGGCATCGCAGTCGTTGCATGGAATCTTGTAGACGCCTTCACAAATATCCTTCACTCCTCCTATCATTTCTTCATCTTCAGTTTCTGTGTCCTCTTCACCATCTTCCTTCATGTTCCTCTTCTTCTTCGTTATTCCTTTCATCAGTTTTTTGATGTTATCTCATGTTTTTAAAGCAAGTAGCGAAACCGCACTTGTCCAACATTGACTTAATCGGTTATTGGACCCTTTTGAGATGTGTGAATACCTCTTTCGGCCCCTGTTCTTTTTCTCTTTCTCCCTCTGTGCTTCACTCATTTTCTTTTTCTCTCTCCCTACTTTCTTCCTCATTTCATTTAAAAGTACACCTAGGTACCCCAGCATTAAAAAAACATTTTTCGTCTCTTCCATGTGCAATGCTTCTGTCACTCGAATTCCTTGCCACCCGTCTGAACTCATTTCTTGCCATCGCCTTCATTTGTGCCTTTGGGTGCCCTGATCTGTAATCAATCCCTCTTTCTGCTGACACTGGCTTCCTGTACGGTACATATTCAATTCTTCTTCCTCATTCCTCTTCAACACGTCCAAAAATGCTAGCTTCCCATCCTTTTCTTCTTCCAGCGTGAACTTAATTCCTTCCCACCAGGTATTAATCTTCTGCATCAATCTTTCCAAGTCCCTCCTCTTCATCACAGCAAACAAATCAATGAATCTCTTTCAGATCCTTACACTCAATCCAGACTTTAAAACCATTTCATCCAAGTGCTGCATCACAAGGTCCACCACTATTGGCAAACTAGAGTAGCCCATCTGTGCTTCATCTGTGCTGTATATATGTAACCTCTAAGGCTCCAAACTCCACAAAGATGTTGAGCCAGCAAAACCTTCAGCAGCGCACGATCTTTTTGAAAATCTTTTCTTGGAACCTTCCACCTCCGTCTCGACATTGCCAGTACTTCCAGTATCAGCCTATGTGACTGGCTAGAGAATAAGCCTACCACATCAAATGACAAGTATTTCATCCTCGTCTAATCTTACGTCCTTCACCACTTCAAGCAGATCTTCCGTCTTTTTTAGCCTACTGTCACCTTGCACACCTTCATCAGTCGTTTTGCCACCTCCCAATCCAACTCTTGGGCCATCCCCCCTTTTGCAGACGTAATGACTCTCAATGGGGCCCCTTCTCTATGGGTCTTTATTTGTGCGAAGACTGAAGGCAGCTTTTGGGGAATCTTCGGCTATGTGGCCTTCCTACGCAAGTCTTTCAATTACAAACTTCAAGTTAATCATTGGCCCATTTCCTGACCTTCTTTCTTCTCGTACATTTCCGAAGCTTCCGATTCTTTCTTGACCATCTCAGCATGCTATGCCTTGTCGAACACTACCATCTTATTTGCTTTATCAGCCCTGGAAACTACGATCTCGCTATTCATTCTCAATCCGGGCAAAAATCCGGACGAGAATTGTGCAGCATATGGGCAATATGAGAAACAAAAAAGAAGCCAACGGTATCGCAGCTCACTGCATGGAGTCCTAGAAGCATAATATTGGGTGGGGGAAAGCCGAGACCGTTGTGGCGTCGAATTCTAAAAAATATGGGAATCTGTGATGCTTAGAATCAATTGTCATTCGACTGAATGAAATTAAAGGTGTTTCGCTAATGAATACCAACATTTCCCCGAGTCGAGAACGTCATTGGGAGAGACCTGAAAGCAGCAGCTTGGCAGGAAGTGGAAGCTAGATGAGCTAATGCGGACGTTACCTGCCAAATACGGGAGGCCACAAGGAGCGTCGGTTACAAATTCGAAGCAGACGACGATGTAGGAAGGTGGCAGCCAGCCACCGAAAATTAGCTGGACATTGACAGTCCTCGTTGTGAAACGAGGAACACTATCAACATAATTCTCGAAATTATGACCAAATTTTGACGAGAACTTTCACAGTAATGTAACGAACGATGTCTTCTTAACATCTTAGTACTCATATTATACTACTAAATAAACAATCAAATGCCTTTTTGATACTCTCCAGAGAAGAAATACCTGCTCTGCACAACTGCAGCAGTCTCCAAACAAACAACAAACCTAAATGTATTAACATATTAAGCGATGTATTGGTTTTCTTTTTTAATTATCACCACTACGATGACGACTTGTGGGCTTCTCTACCTCTCTCCCCTGATCAAAATACAATCTACTAGAAATAAATGTAACATGGCTTACCATCGAGCAAGTCGACAGCTTGACGAACTCCCTTGTCGAAAGCTCTGGCGTCAGCTGCTGTTTGGAAGGTTAATCCGAATTTTTTATCACCTGTCTTCCAGTGGTGAAAGGTAGGCATCACGACGTTATATTCAAAATCTTTCTTTATGGTGCAGCTGAGGACAACCTGCGTAAGGAAATAAACACTTGTTATAAATTGTGTAGACATGTAAACGGCCCAAAAAACAGCAAAATTCAAGCATCATTGGTGCCTAGCAATGACTTGTGAAACTAATTTCTTTATTAAGGTAGATCTTCAGGTTCAGTTGCCTGATACAAAAACCACAAATATATTGTGGCTAACATTAGTCAGTTCAGGTAACAAAAAAAGCCCAATTTCAGATACTAGAATACTTCAAATACCGATGGTACGGATGATTTACTTGGGTTTTCGTTCATTATCACTTCTTTTTAAAGTAGTACCAAAAGTGTTTCAGTTACTGCAAACTAGCAAATTTTCGAATGATTGGGCAATGAGACGCACACGCACCAACTGTCCTACTTCCACACCGAACGCGAGGATTC
>JAHWFP010169968.1:27912-50458 GCA_023313725.1 Lithobius niger
GAAGATATCCCCCTCCCCTCCTTTCTTCGGACAGTAAGTTTACGCCCCTGCGACCGATCTCATTATTCCTCCCAACCGTTATTTTTTTCCTTGTAGCCTAAGTTGTGACTTAATGTTTTAGCATTATGCGGAAATGAAAAACGGCGTTACTGTACAGAAACAGCTTATCATAAAAAAAAAAAAAAAAACCTTCTCCCGACCGACCCTAATTATAATTTAATTGGTACTGCAGCTAAACTTTTTTTTTCCTTAGGCCTTATGTCTGCTACGAGAATTTACGTCTGAAACTCAATCCGCAATTTAATTTCTTCTCCGCCTTTGGTTTTGTCCATCACCACGTCAGGATCCCGACACCCCTCCCCCACCCCTTCTTTAATCCTAGTTTCTTGCGGTAAACATAGGATAAACCTAATTGTTGATCCAATTCTCGTTTTGTCCTTTCCTTTACCGATTCGGTAGCAAATCTACTTGGTGAAATGCGTTCATCACTCGCCATTTCTCCTGATAAGCTCAGAACAAGGTTAACTGGGATTGAAGCTGCGTACCTCGAGAAAGGCAGCTACTATCTCACGTGGCTTTCGCTCAAAAGCGGCAAGTCACGTGACTTGAAGTGCACGAAGAATCACTACGTCACAGACTAGGCGTGTAAACATCGCGTGACGTCACCGTTAAAAGTAGCCCAAGAACGCCCGAGAAGCTTTCTGGCGGGAGTGAGATACTCCTCGGACCGAGCGGTAAAAAAGAAGCTTACTAGCGTACACGCGCCACATTTGTCATCGGGATCGTACCCTTAGACAATCAAATAAAAGGTAAATGAGTTCATATAAAACTATTTCCGGTAATGTATCGAGAAAATCGTTAACATATACCGGAGGGAGTAATGTGCCTTTAATAGAACTGTTTATTGTCATGAAACAGAAGTGCTGCTCAAATCAAACATGCTAGAAGATAGACACTTAAGAGCTTTAGAATCACTCGCCATCCACAGATTCGAAGCAAACCACAAGCCACTGATGAATCTTGTAAGTCCAAGCTACACCAACATCAACCAGCTCTTTCGGCCAGAGCTTGGAGCCAATCTGGATAAGCAGTGGAAAATCCAGATTCCACGCGACATACAGATCAGTGGTTCGGCAGACTAGCGGGAGTTTAAACGTCAGGAAGAAAATCGGTGTTGTGATGTGACTTAATTTATTTTCGTGCACAACTTCTGATGAAGGTGAAAGGAGTATCACCGAAAATTCAAGTGTAGGGCCTTTTTGTGTTCTTCGTGGGTGGTAAATGTGTTTTTGTTGTGGTTTTCAAGATGCCCTTTATATACCACTGTGACTACCTGTTGCCGGTGTTTTCGACTATTTATTGTGCATTATTACTAGGGATCGACCGGGTAAAAAAAAACCGAGTCAGAGCCGAGTCAGAGTAATTATGAATACCCACCGAGCCGAGTCCGAGTAGTAAAACCGGGTTGTAGATTTTCAATTTTTGCTTTATGTTTAATATGCAGCTTTTTTTTACTTTGGTTTCGTTCTTTTTTTTTTGCTTTCAGTCATTTTCATTTTGCCTTCGTCCAGTTTTGCATTGCGCGAACGAAAACAAAAAAAAGGACGAAACCAACTTTAAAATACTGTAAAATACCAGTAATCCTTTCTTCCAAATTTTTTATTTATAAACTTTACGTTATTAAATAAAGTGAAGTCAAAAATTAAATTGACCAGCAATTCTTTGTTCCACTTCTTATTTTTGTAATAATAAAGTGAAATGAAAAATAAAATGCATTTTGGTTACTTTGTCTCACAATAGGCCTTTGTTGGCTTTAAGCAACGATGTGGCCCAAGTGGAGTAACGATGTATACATACGTCGAAACTTTTATGGGGAAGTGCGGGTCTAAAAATGCAATTTTCGGCCAAAATATCGACATGAGAAAAACTGAAATTCGCTACCTGATATGTTGTGCATCTATTTCTGCAAACATAACATTGTTAACGATGTCAATTTACTTTTATAAAAAGCTCTTTAGTCAAGTGCAGTCTCAATAAAAACTGCACAAATGTGGTGTTCGTTCCTTTTTCCGAAGTTCAAGAACAAAAAACTGGTCATTTTCGACAGCGGTAACGATCAAACCATTTGACTGGGCGCCGCCATCTTGGGTTCATTGAAAAGCTGGAATTCCCCTCTATCCGGGCCTCGCAACAGATTTTCTCGATGCCCATTTGGCATTGGCCAATCAGATGGAATGTAAGAGGCTGTTTCTGGTGGTCTCGAGCTGCCTTTCCAAAGCAATTGGAAGATCGCGTTTCCTCATTGGCTAGTTGGCACCACGTGACTGATTTGGCGCGCTCTCATTGGCTGACGGGCGATTTCACAATGGCCGCCATGGCGCGTTTCGGATTTCACGTACGCTTTGTGTTCAGTTCGTTGATGAAAATCACGAGAAAGATGATGTTTCACAACATTAAAAAATTTAAAACAGCAGCTTCGATGTACAACTAAAATGGAAAAGGAGCCTGTAAACCTTCACACTATCGCTTATCAGGTGGGAACAACGATTTTTAGCGTAACTATTGCCGACTTACGGACACGTTTTCTCAACGCGGAGATTTTCAATTTTAGATCGTTTACAGCCCGTAATTACAAAAATTGGTTCTCCGAAACTATTAAAGCAATTTATCTGATTTTTTTCTGTGCACATTAACGAATATCCATAATGTGCAAGTAGTTGTAGGGGGATCCTGAAGGTATAAATGAAACTATGAAAATAAAAATAATTTTTTCAACAAATAATTATTACCCTGTTTGTACTCGGTCGAATTTTTACCGAGTCCGAGCCGAGTCAAAAATAGCATTACCCGATACCGGGTCGGGTATTTACCCGAACTCGGTCGAACCCTAATTATTACTTTCAAATCGTCCCCTGAAGATCACTTTGAAACGTCCAAAATAGGGGTAGTCCAGTATCGGTATCTTGCCATATCAGTATCGGACCACTATAAGGCTTCCGATACAGATATTTGTTATGCCAAGAAACACAACTGTCTTCCCTGCAAAAGTGACACCAAGTGCTGCAAAAGCAATAACCATTTGCTCAGTTTGTAATGAAAATGTAGCATGTGACAGTTCCAACGCTTTACGTTTTACAACAACCAACTAAAATCTAATTGAGAAGACGAATTTCCTGAAGCCATAAGTAGGAAAAAGAGTAAAAATGCTGTTATTGCTGCGCAGAACTTTTTGGATAATCTCACCAGTTAGAATCCATTCAAAACCAGAAACCGAAGTTGCATTTTTTGTAGGCCTATGAAATTTAAACTTATTTTAAATTTAAAATTATTATTATCGATATTGGTAGGATCGATTTACCCATCATCGGTATCGTATCGGTAAAAAGTAATATCGGCCAATCCCTAGTCCAAAAATAAGTGCGCAGCATAACTGTGATCCAAAATAAAAATTGTGCAGCAATCGCAAGATGGTTAGCAGATTTCATGAAGCAAAATTATTTTGATTGAAATTTTTAAGAGCGATCAAACGAAAAATCTGAAAACATGACAAGTTTGAGTTGGAAAAAAAAACAAATGCGAATGGAAATACCAGAGAATAAAGAATAAAAATTCCATGTTAACACTTCAGTAACCTACAATCTTTCAACCCTATTTAACTACAAAATTTCCTTCCAGCCTCGAAAACACCAATTAATTTCTGAATAAAACATTTGAGGAAGCAGCGGAAACCAACCCTTTCCTTCCTCCATAGGTGCACAAACTAACTTCAGTGAAATAAATCAGATGCAGGGATGGATTTCCTTCCTACTATAACAGGTAATAGCAAAGTACATCCTTCCCATTTCATTCATGGAATGAATTGGTGAGCCATTTCAACAGAACAAGACTACTAGAGGTAGACTGGGTAAAACCAAGGTTTATAAAATGTTGCCTCTACGAGAAAGCAAATCGATTGGATATCCTAGGTTGTCACCACAGGTGGAATTTAAATTGAACAAAGGCCCGTCCGTGGAAGTGCACCAAAAATGTCTATATATTTTTAACATTTAGAATGCAACAATTTAAAGCCACGCAGTCAACATCTATCCATGACGTGTGTGTGTTCATATTTTCCTTGATCATTTGACTCCCGGTGTGTCGTTGAAGGAAATATCCTTTTTGGCTGCTTGCCTGCTGGGTTGTACAGTACATTTACTAGCAAGTATTTTTAATGTTGCAATTCATAATTTTAGTTTCAGACAAATTGGTTACGGCAGATACTGCCAGTCACTGTTGGAAATACTCAGTTAACAAAAGACAGATGGGAAATATGTCCATGCTTAGAAAATTCCTGCCATCGTACTTTGAATGTTCAGTAATTACGGGAAAATTCGTCTGACGCTCAAATTCAAAACTTAAATTTTCATTAGTATTCTGCAAATTTTCGATGGTCAAAAGTCCAAAAAAGGTATTACATTGTGGTACTTCTGTCTTCTTCAGGCTGCTGGAATGTTTTCTTCCGTATTTTTTTTTTTTTACATCATTGTTAATGCTTGCTGTATTGAGGGCTACGAGGCCAGGCCACGTTATTTAAATAGTTCCCTCAATACAGCGAGCACCAACAATGATATAAAAGATACAGAAGAAAACACATTCCAGCAGCCTGAAGAAGATCGGAGTACCATAATGTTAACATCTTTTTTTGACCGTATGCCCTATTGAAAATTCACAGAATACTGATTAGTAAAGCTGCACCGATACCAATATTGGATTGCATCTGTAGTAGATATTTGCTGCATCGGTATCGGATCAGTATCGACAACTTTCATAGAAATATCGAGAACTCTGGAACCGTTCGAGATTACAACATGCAGTCGCGGCGTTTTGCTCAGGAAGTCACTGAGCATCTTTCAGTGTTTTAACTGAGGGTTATTACTAAAACAATTTTTATTTTAATAATTACTGGACTTTTGCAGAAAACTACACCATTGATGAAAAATTGAGATACAATTTTGGGTATTGGTACTGGCATCGGCCAAACTTAGAAAACCGGTTCGGTATTGGCAAAATTTTAAAAACCAATTCAGTATCGGCAAAATGTTAAAAACTGGTTCGGTAAAGGCAAAAACCGATTCGGCATCGGCAAAATGTTAAAAACCGGTTCAGTATCGGCAAAATGTTAAAAACCGGATCGGTATCGGATCAGTAAAGTTGGTACCAGTGGAGCTTTACTGATTAGTATTAAGAGTTTTTGAATTTGACCATCAAGATGAATTTTTGCATGATGCTGCTTGCATGATGCCAGTGACTGGCGTGTTTTTGTGGTGTGTCCATGAGATAGAGATGGCACGGGGTTCGTGTGCCGTAACGCGAATGCTTTCCGTTGTGCAGTCCGTATCATGCGTCTCATATGCCTGGATGACGACAATTTTCAGCCACGTGGCTATCATCGTAGATGAAGTTGTTTTAAGTGTCTTGTGCTCAAAAGGAGGTATGCGCAGTTAGAGTAACACCAGAGTAGTTACCAAGAAAAGAGGCAATCGGAGGCTGCTGTCAACAGTGTTTGAAGTTCCCCACAACGTAGGCAAACGGCCAAAGCAACAAAAAACATGGTCTTCCTGGTGAGACGGCTAAGTTGACCGGATCCCACAGGTGGAGATAGCAAGGCGGATAGGACAATGGACAGGTCCCAATCATAGAATTGTGGCCTATCAAGTTGAACGGAATGGATTAGGGAAGTAGTCTACTAGTAAGTAACGGAGGTTGGTAGACATCGGTCTGTAGTGGGAGCGACGATTATCGTCACATGGTAGGCGGAGCCACGAAAAGCTCTTTGAAGCATTCGGCGTGTGCTAGAGCTAATCGTAAGCAGGGAACCGGGAATCGGGAACCAAGGGCTGGTAATCGTAATGGAGGGAACCAGGGTGCGATCCCAGTCATGGTTGTAGATTGGCGTAGTAAGACTACAGCTTTATGACGCAAGGAAGAGTCGGGGTGCACGAATCGGGACGTGGATGATTCACGAAAAACGTCGTTGGGAAAGCGAAATTGTAAGGCTTATAAGGGAAGACGTATAAAAGTGTTGGAAGGGAATCGAGAGGATTCATACCTGACTGACGGTTGTTGGTATCATAGACAATTGTGCAATGAGATATACAGCTGGATGATGGGCCGTGGATGGGACCCTTCCCATAGTTGTGCGGCTTGCTGAGCGGTCCGTCGGCAGAAGGAATACATAGCATTTTTGTCATGGCTTGGCATAGCATTTATGTCATGGCTTGGTATATTGCCGCCGTGCAAACAGGACCTGGTATCCGTGGCCGCATTAGACCCGAGGTATTACAACGAAAGCATGACGGGATCGTGGAGATGGTGGGAGCGCAGGTAATATGGAAAATGCCGGGTAGATGGCTGGGAAAAGGAGATCGTGGTGAGAACGGCAGGTAGACCAAGAAGTGCGGCTGGCTGAGGACCGTGTAGGATGTTGCTGTTGCAGACTTCGGTGCACAAAGGCTGGTAATGGCAACGGGAACCAGAGGATCGGTAATGTGAGGTGGTGCAGAGTCCATGGAAAGTAGCAACCGACAGGGAATACGAGGGTTTGATAAGAGGGTCCTTGGAAACAGGGAAGAGGAACGGCAACCGGATGGAGCATGACGGAATGAACCGTGGAAATTGGGAGACTTGATCCTAAGGGAACCGATGTAACGGGCAAAGGTAGGATCGGTTGGGCCGATGATTCCTGTCGCAGTGTGCCGGAGAGAGGGTAGTGACTCGTATGGCTGGTTGAGTGGCAGCGGTAGTTGAGGGAACCAAGTCTGAAAACTGGATCCTCGTGACGGCATGGCGAACTGCGGATCGCTGATGGATTGTCAACATCTGGTGTACCCGACGAATCGGGAGCCGTAACGGCAACAGGCGAGGCCATGTGGTCGTGAAAAGAAGCGATAGTGTGAATTGGGATCGTAGGCAAAAGACTGGATCGTGACCTGCAAGGGTTCTGCCCGTGTAAGGGTTCAGTCGTGGGTTGTTGACATCCAAGTAGGAGCGGAATCGGGTTGGCGGTTCGCATAGAGGAACCGTGAACAAGGAGGTTGCTATGATAGCGAAGGAACGATGCACAAGTGATAACCAATGTCAGTTGCTAATGGGTAACCAGGGAAGGCCTGGGATTCGCAGAAACAAGAATTCTTTGTACACTATCCGGGCTTGGACAAGCATCGCAAGGCCGGGCCCGGACCTGAATCTGTCCTGGATCGTGGTAATCGAGTTGGAAGTAGCAAACGCAGTGAGGAAAATATGGACCCCTGGAAGAGGCGTGTCGAGGTACAGAGTCTAATTGCCGATAGATGTTAGGTCCCCCTTCCCCAGTTTCCCTGATCTGGAACCGAGGACTGTAGGGAAGATGAGGGGGGAAAAGGAGAAACAGGAGTCTGCTTGAGGAAGGAGATGGATTTGAAGTCTTTGCATGTGAAGAGGAACGGGGAAGCTGCAAGTTGCATCCTCGTTTGCAGGGGAACAGCGGGCAGAATGAAATAAGCATTCCGGCTCGCAGAGGGACAGGTGTTGCAATCATCAAAAATTGTAGAGAGGACCACTGATCGGAGGTTCTTCTACCAAATTTTGGCATAGAACGAAGGCAACCCCCATACTTGGGGGCAACAGATGTCAGTAAGTGCAGTTCCTAGGACGGGAACGGGAGGAAAAAGCAGAACAAGAATCTGCTTGCGGACGGAGACCGGGATCGACGAAGGGGAACCAATAAGCTGTAAAGATGCATCCATGTTCGCAGGGAACGTACAGAGTTGGTTGGAACCAAGAGGATCGTGAACAAGAACCAGGTCGCGTGATATGTAGAAATAAAACGATCTCGTTTTGGCTAGCTAGCCAAAGAAGCCATGGTTATACTGGACACACCCTTAACATTAATAGATGGTAAGGGGCACAGGAACCAGGACTGTAAGAGCGCAGAAGCAATCACACGCGGCGGGCACCCCAGGAAGAAAGGGTCTTCTTGGAAGCTCATGGCTTGGGACCGGGAACCATGTTGAAAGAACCGGTGGAGGTGGAGAGATATCTTATGCCTGTGAAGGACTGGTAACGCCGAATCGGTATTGTACCGGGATATCAGCTTCCCAAGCTGTATTGTGCGCGGAAATTGGATACGTACCGTTTGAAGTGATGAAGCCATGAGATCATGAACCTTCGAGCTAAAGCCTAAGTTTGGTTAACATCCCGTCTTGCGAGCAAGTTCCTTGCTGAGGATCGTAGGGCCTGGACTGGCCACAGGGAACCGAGGACGAAGTTGTCGTGTCGCATGGTTGAGGGGGAATCGAGAGTTCAAGCACGAACGAATCCCCGACAGGTAACCAGGAATCGAGATCCGCTGCGAGTTCTAAAACTTAAAAAATGCCCGATCCCGGCTGTGCCAGGGAACCGGGAAAGCGGATCGCGGCGAGCGAAGCGATGAGTCGTCAGTAGGAATACCCTTTGCCCGTAACATGACAGTTAGCGGTAAAGGGGTAATCGGGAATCAGGATGAGGTTGATTACCGGGAACCGGCGAAGAAGATACTGTGTCCACAGGTGGATGAGGAACCTAAAGTTTGGACAGGAACGGGTTCCCTAGTGGTAATTGGGAATCAAGTGGTTCAGGTTCCGTTGTGAGTTGTAAGACCACAACAACACTTGGGATTGGTTGCGACACGGGAACCGGAGATGCAGAACGAGGATGACGGGTCGAAGACCCTGCCTGAAGAGTACCTTTGACTTGAGTCACGGTGGTAACCGGGAACGGGGAACCGAGAATAGATTGCCAGGTAACCGGGAACCGTGGTCGGAGCGATGTTAACAGCGTGCGTCGCAGAGAAGAAAGGGTGAGCAATGCCGCTCCGCTTCGGTTTATATATGAGGAGGCTGCACAGTAGGATGCGCAGTAAGTACCGACGCAGAAGGATATTTTCGATTTATTTTCTCTAGATAAAACAACATTAGGAGAAGAGAATGCTTTAAAAAAGGTAATGTATATTTTCACGGCAACTAGAAACTGTAGATATACAGGGGAACGGGGATAAGTCAGAAATGACGTATTACTGGGGGCGGCCGCCCGGGGCTTGAGCAATTGTTGACTAGGAGGTAGAAAATAGCCAATTTCTTGACGATATACGTGAAAGCGCATCAGTGGTCTCTCACTAACCATGTACTCTCGCTAGGTAGTCCATCCCCTTTCACAAGGCTGTCTGGGTAAGAAGCTGCGGGTCTCGATTCCTAGATTCAGGCCAGTCCATTCAACATTGTTAGAATCAACTCTCTCGAATATCAATCTATTAGCCGTCGCCATAAGTGGTCTGTAGATCTTAGAAAGCACTCGCCATTTCACAATTTCTACTTCCCATATCCCAAATATGTGTTGCATGATGCTTCTTGGTTTCTCCAAGTTTATGCATTAATAAAATTGTGCAATTTTCTTCAACTCCAGTATTAATACAGAAAAGGGTGTATATAACCCATATATATCTGAGCATAATGCCGCAACTGTTTGTCTCTAACTTGTACGGTTCCAGAGATGTCCCTCTTTGAGAGGCATAGCTAGTTGCCGTTTTGGCGAGTAAGGGTGAATTCCAAGTCGCCAACTGTTGATTTCAATTCTGTGGAACTGTGCTGGGGTCGGCAGACAAAAACCACAATTTCTACCTCAAACAACGTCAGGCTTCAACAAAGGAAACTCCTTCCTCAATTTTAAGTCGTTTCAATGCTGCTGCTTGACTGAAAGAATTTAATTGGACCAATCACAGCACGGGTGGTATATCTCTCACTACAATGTAATTTTAGCGTTGGTTAGCCAGGTTAAGTAAATGCGATCACTCATTCAAAAATTGGCCGCATGGCGTCGCGAAGCAGAATTAGAGATGGAACATGGGGCAATATTAATAACGACACTCCAGCGTTAGGCCCCTACGGGCCTTCAGTTACGCCACTCCTACCGTTACAAAAAAAAAAACCTCACGCTTTTTACAGCCAAGGTGATGTCTAACAAAATAACAACTAAAAGGACCCCCAAATTAACCCACTAATTCCCAGTACAAAGGTGAAAAGCCGGCAATCAGCTGGTACAGCGGCTGCATCCAGACATTGTTCAAAGAAAAACGTAACACAGGCCACAATAATAGACTTCACTAAAGTTCTTTTTTTATTTTATAAGAGTTTAACAGCTCTTCATCAGCAACTACATGAAAAACTGGAGAAAAAAAATTGCAGGCTACTTTTATGTACAGTCAATTTGAGAACAATTCAAATCCCCTTAGAATCGTTGTTCTCGAAACTGTACAAAATACTTGTACATAAAATGTAGCCCACAAACCTTTTTCTTCAATTTTTTGTGTAGTTTATGATGAAGAGCGTTAAACTCTTCAAAAATTAAAAAAGGACTTTAGTGAAATATCGATTGTGGCGTACCGTATGTGTTAAATTTTATTTTTGAACAGTTTAAAGGTTTAATAAAAAACCGGAACACTGATCCTGCCAGTAACAATTATGTTGACGTGATCTTTAAGTTGATGGATGAACATATTTCGAGACATAATTTAAAGTGTGATACACAAAATGGGTGGGGGGAGGGGTTGGGGCAGCACCGGTGAAGAATTTAAACTCTGTACTTTTCAAAATCCTGTTCGGGTCAATAGCGAACGACGTTAGTGTACAATTGGAACCCAAGGATTCGGTACGTTGAAGCTGTAATTATTTTTGGACAGATGTCCGCTTTTCTTCTCAATACCTTGATTTCTTCTTTAGTGTGCAGTAATACCAATCTGTCCCAGTAATATAAAATTACTGGCGAATTTAACAACGCGATCAAAAATGTGAATCAAATTCCACCCTGTGATTATTTTCCATTTGTCAGTGCAGTTTTTTTTTGCAGTAATCTGGGCTCCAGCCTACAGGCCTGAAGAGTCAACAGTAAAGATCATCAAAACCTTTCCGATAATTAAATATTAGGCCTACCTACTTGGTATTTAGTGAGTTGAGAAGAAAATGTCTTTGCTTCATCAAAATATCCCAAGTGACAAGTCTGTGTATACCAGTGTACGGTAACGTCGCACGGATTATCACAGAATTTCCACGTCAGACAGCGACATCGTCTCATGCGGCATGTTTATCTCCGGGGATCTTAATATGCGAGCACACTACTTGAGCGTAACATTTTCTTAAGGTTTTGAATTGAAAATTTTGTTAAAAATCAAAATGCACGCCACCCCCTTGGTCGAACAAAATTGTGGGCTTTGCGGCAAGCACTGCTGAGATGTAAGGAAGGATGACACCTGGAGGGTAGCTAAGGACGCTTTAAGTTTAAGGTTTTGGCATATAAAGCAACGATTTATGCCAATAACTACAAAGTATTTTTTTTTTAATTGAAACATTTGAAATGAATGCTAGACGATATAATAACACATTTGCAAAACATTACATTCTTTTATGAGGACTAACCGCTTCAGCTTTAAATGTCAAAAAAATGTGGTCAGTTCAATAAAGTAATATGCCTGGTGCTTAAATTCACCAGTTCTGCTGTAACCAAACTTTTTTTTATCCTGACCCAAACTGTAAATAAAGAGCATTAACTACATTTCAAATTGTGTATTGTAATGGAACCCTCAAAGTCAATTAATATTTGACTGATATCGAAAACCAAACCAATCTGACACCGTAGTCTTGGCCCCAATAACCGATGCTAGCATAAGTATCCTTACAAATGGACACTCCAGAATTGGACAAGCATAAGTATTGCATAGTAAAACTGTTCGAACATGTTGGAAATGTAATGGCAATGTTTTACGTGCAAGAGCAAGCTATCATAACTAGTACTTGGAAGTTGCTTGTCCATGGAATCAAAATCCAAAAGAAGGCCAAAAATAAGATGGTTTTATGGTGACTGCTTACCCCAGACACTTCAAACTTCTTAATAGGCTGAAACTGTATTTTAACATTCCTGAAGCTCATTTAACCTCTGTGCATTCACAAGACACACATACCTGTAGGATTTTTCAATAAAATTTTAATTTTAGCCTACAACCACAGCACCAAAAGAAAAGTCACAATAATCAGAGTGAGGAGAGTGCTTACACTTACAGACTGGTCCGAGACCATCTTTCCATAGATCAAGTACTCGAACTTATCATCATCTTCTGTGTGGAGGGCCCGCTTCCTGACCGAGACATTACTGAGCCCTCCGACTCCCATGGGCACCCAACCACCTGTTGAATCATCTCTGGTCATTACCTGGGCTCGGACTCGCACCAGGTAATTTCCACTGTAAAGATAAAAAAAACAAAAACATTTTAATTAAACAAAATTTTGACCGGCATAAAATCGGGAAATTTTTTCCTTTGAACAGTGAATACGGGCAATCCCAACATACACCTTTTGTATAAGTGCTCCTCAAGTTCTCCAATAAAATGTATCTTAGGCCATATGAATATTGGATCGTTAGGCATGTGCTTGCATGCACGAGAAAGGAACGTTTTGATTGCATAAACGTAGGTAAGCTGAACTAGCTCCCGCTTTTTTTCTACTACACACGCCATCAACTGTGTCCAGGTATGTTACATGCTCAACATTGATAAGCAGCAGAAACCATATTAGTTTTGCTGCTGCTGTGTGATGGTAAACCTTTTTTTTTTTTAGACAATTAGGAGTTAATTAGCAAGCTATAATCTTTGAAAAATTCTATCTCGGGAAAACTATCAGTTAATGCAAATTGTGCCATGGTTTGGCATCATCTCATACGCGATGTCCTTGGCAGCTAATAAAAACTTTGGGGACTGACTCAATGGACCAAGGTATTGAACACGGTTTTACAATTTTTGCGCCTTCCAGAGTTGATCGTGTTGTGGCAACTTGCAGTGAACGTGTGCTGAGCTGAGCTGCACCCACCTTGCCTTATTCACACAACTTTGAATCAAATTACGATTTGAAGGTAGCAAACAGTTATCAAGTTATTCCTACGCATAGCAAACCAGATTATTTTGTAAACGTTATTTCTTTGGCACGTCTGTAATGAGATGCTTTCATTCATTACTATTTATATTTTTGTAGTGAGTTAACATACAGTCTGTTGCTAAACATAATGTTGCAGGTACTGGATGGTAGCCAAAATACTAAGAAGGAAAACTCTTATTATCAGCAAAATTAAAGGAAATGAAAGAAAAAACATTAGTTAGATACATTCAACAGGAACTTTTTTGATGCAGTTCTAATGAGAACAAATGACCTAAACATCTTCAATAGCCAGACGACAATGGAGTTTTGGACAGTAGGCCTAATGCTAATAAATTGTTCAAATGCATCCTGTTTTATTTATACAGACGAAATACTGAAGCACTTTGTACTGCTGGTATAAAGTATCAGCACTTACACGCACATGCAGAATGTAGTAACTTAGTTGCCGTCCCACTCACAATTCATAACTGAGAAAGAGGCTTGCAGCTCCTTTTTGGGGTTTGGCCAGATTTAGAGGCCAAAATGGCCCTAAAAAAGTAAGTTTGGTCTACGACAAACCACCCTTATCCCCCAGTTTTTTTTTTTTTTTGCCCTTGCCGTCCTGGCAACCATGTCCTGGTTAACGAGCTTTATGAATACGTATTTTTATCATTAATACAATATCTGCAGTATTGTCAGTCACAAAGTAAGAAAGTAGGCTAACTGTGATAGCAAGATGTACCCATACTTTTCAAGTTCTTCCGTAATGCAGCCACTGCTTATTCCCTCTTTTATAAAAAGAAAACAAATCCTTATTCCTTATCCTTGTTCTCTTGATTCGTTATAGGCTAACGAAAGTTCAACTGATACCTACTTAAAATTGGCATTTAGCTAAAAAAAAACATTTTTACACAGACATTGTCACTGCTTTGAAGTAAGTTTTTTTTAATAATTTTTTCATTAATTCAAAAATGTTGAAGCCAGTTTTAGTGAAATATGCATCCATGTAGAAAGTTCAAAATTTATACGACACAGGTAGGCAGACAGATAACACAGGATAAGCTCTGCACTGCACGTTACCAAGAGCGTCATAAAGGATAACTCTTAGTGCTCGACGGACTGTCAGTGATAATATTACTGTACGCTCCAATGTAAACGATTAGTCGTAATTATTTTGTGGAATAACCCAAGTGAAAAATATGCTGAATAGTTTTTTTTTAACCATATGCTAGGCCTACAAAGGTTTAAAAAAAATACCACTTGGACTACAATTAGTCCAAGCATGCGCCAACTAAGAAGGTAACAGCGTCCCACAAGAGTGAAGCACACATCGTCAAGCCAAGGCACAAGTGGGGTAGAAATTGTGTATTTCGCCTCCCGATTCAACGCCAGTTCACGCACATGCCTGAAAATTGACGCCTTTTTAAACACTGTTTTGGAAAAAATAAGATTCAGGCCATGTTGAACCAACTTGGCTGGATACGGGAAACGAAACCCACAACTTCTCTCCCAGACGACCTTGAAACAAGGGATGGCATATAAAGAGATAGTTACAAACATGGACACTCCCACGTCCTACAGACATGTACACATTTATTAGCTCCTGGCGTTACTAAAATAATAGAAACGAGTTTGATTAAAACTCGCTTGTATTGAAACGGTAGCTTAGTCCTAAAAAAACAGTAATGGTCCGTGATGGTCTTTTAACTCCTGAAGTTGGCGCCGACATCATTTAGTTGCGCCACATTGGACCTTATCTTTATTTTCAATCTTCAAAACTACACGGGTTTACCACCAACAATACGATATTGAGGAATTGGAAACCAGTCTTTAATGTATGCTTAGGCTAAGCCAAACACACTCATAACTCAAGAATTTCTCAGATTGGGGGAGGCGAAGGCTGGAGGATGACAAGTTTTCCAAATTTTTGGCTAATTTAACTCCAAAACACTTCAGAATTCTTTGGAAAAGCTATTGGAAACACAAAAATTGCTTTGGGCTGTGCCGCGCAACCTTCACGAATGTAAATTGTGTGGCACTGCCATTTAGCCAGTAGACGTTAAAATGCACTCGTCATTGTTCATTACCTCCTCGCCATGTAGAAGCAACTTCAACAGTTTTGCTGCTACTGTGGTTGGAAAGCCCTAGTAAATTTGCACACAACACCGCAAACCGTTTGTTTTTAGTTAACATGGTTCCCGAGACATGACAATTTAAGCATTGGGGTTTGTTAATCAGTCACCATTTTGGCGAGTAGATTTAAAAACCAAGTTGCCAAATGCTGAATTTCCCTCGCCGTGGGCGAGTGGCGACCGACATACATGGTGAAGGTTGATGCCGTACCTTTCTCGAACATCTGAGCAGCAGGCCTGATTCAGTTTATAGTGTTGAGCACCAACAATACGTTCACACTGGTTGCAGCAGCCCTCCGTCCAACCACAGAATTATGCCTGAGACCATTTTTCAGATACCCTCAGGGCACTCTGCGGGGAATTATTTCAAGAATGCAAAAGTGAGGTTTAAAAATCAAACTTCAACTAAATATGGCTGTATAAGCTTCCATATAGTTTGCTGACTTGATAGCGGAAATCCCGAATGAAAAATAAAAAAATGGAATGAGACACCGTTTACACTTTTGGCATGATTATAACTATTATAAGCTATGCAGTCAATTTTTGGTTCATGTGCCCTGAAAAGATAAAAGTCCAACGTGTCCAACACACTAACTTCAGTAATGTGTACTGGTTTAAAACGGACCTGTAGTTTGGCATCCCCCTATAAGGGGCTGTAATTCAGGGGGTGAGGGAGACAAGATTCTAGGCTGAGACTAAAAAAAAGTTAAGACATTATCTGCCGTAAACCCTCACCCCAAATATTTGCAGTCTCTTACATTAATTGTAAGCTACCGTTGAGCTCTCCTCTGCATCTATACAGCTCGTCAAGCACCATTGAGGTAATGCCAACACACATATAAACCCTTTATTTAGAATAGTCACAATAATTCTTCAAAAAGGCCTAGGTATAGATTTTAAACAGACTCCTGTAAAATGTTTAAAAAAAAAGACCAAGTTCCAGTCAAGTAATTCACACAATATCGCTGACTGTCGAAAATTCGCAGATTGGTGAAAATATCTTTTTCTTTGAAATTGTGCATGAATTGTGATTCGATGGGCATTTCAAATGTGAAATCAAAACCTGATTTTAAATGGTACGAATAGACTATCGAACTATGCTGCAGTCGGTGTTACATCATTAGACAAACACCACAGTACTCCTGCCGTTAGTGCATGAATGAAACCTAACAGGAAATAGGATAGTTTATTTTCATGGCTAAACGTGGGCAGATTGTCTAAATGGCCAATTAAAAGATTCAGGATAACATCCACAAGATGACGTCGAATGGAACTCTGCCAAAGCAACTTGCAAATACTTAATGCATCCTGGTGCAGAATGCTAATAGTCCATTAAACGTATTTACTACCAGAAGGAATGCCCCATTCACCATCCAAATACTCTTTCAATACTGTAGCCTACATAAATCCTCTATAACAAAATCAGTCGCCCATTGGTATTTTCACATAAAAAAAAGTTATTGAAGTACGTGTAAAATAGGCGTATTAAATTTACTTTCTGCAAAAAAATGTATAAACCTGCAGCGTTTTTTAATTTCATGCAAGAGCAAAACTGTCTGTTCACTCCACTACGTTCGTGAAATTTAGTTATATAAGAAACTACATCGAGTTCATTGGCTATTTTATACAATAGCATATTTGCAGAATATTAGGCGACTTCAATGCACCAAAGGAACAATGGAAAAGACAGGTGTAAATAGACTCTGGTACAATCCATCAACAACAGGAGAGAACCAGTTTCAGAAGTGAAGCAAAAATGGTGGTTCTAAAATGTCGTAGCACTTACTTTGAAATACAGGAATCATCTTCGTAGCACAGCGTATGCACAATTTCAAATAAATACAGATATTTGTACCAACATCTGAAAATTTTCGACCGTCAATATTCAGGAAATATTTTTGTTTTTTTTGTTTTGCAACTGGGCTACGAAGAAAATATGGAAATCCTTTCTGAAGGTCCCTTCTCCACCTAGTTAGTATAGTACACAACATTACATAGAAATCCAATGGCTACTCGCCAACTGGTGATAAAAACATTAGACAATTCAGCCAGTGGATTGGTGGAGAACAAGAAAAAACAAACTGAACCCAATTCACTTGTTGGCAGACTTTTTGTGTCTCAATATACCATTTTGAAGGTTTTTCTGCCAGCTTTCCAATGGGCCAAATATCGAGCTTTTAGCTTTTATTGTTCAGAGGTTATAAGGTAAAACAGCTATTGTGATGGAGATTTCTTTTATTTTCAAAAAAATGTCTGGAACCATGTATACCAGCAAGGTCATTGTGAACATAGCACTATTTTCAAGAAACTTGCTTTGACAGATGCAAGGATTATAAGTATGCTAGAAAACTTCACACCGATTACTGTGAAAATTCATTCTACATTGAAGAAATCACAGAAAACACGCTTATTTTCACAAAGTCAAGATATCACACTACATTATCTTCGCAAATTTTCGACGATCTGCGTCCCTGGAGATGGAAATTCGCAGGCGACCGTTTTCGTCAGGCCAGTTCACTTGAACTCAAAACACTTTGTACGGCCGCCAACCGTTCGTCTGCTAGGAAATTCGAAGCGTGAGCGTGGCCTCCGGTAATTGTTGGGTTGGTCCCCCATTTTCATCTCAGCAACACATTGAGTTCGCCACGCATTAGATATCCAATTCCAGGGTTTGAGGGTCCCTGGATATTCATCAGCACATCCTTCTCTCGGTTGTGGTGTTGAATAGCCAGGGATTCAAGGCTTCTTAGATGAATATCACTTCTAGAATTAGAGATTAGAAGCGTTTTCGTTGCTTTCCAATTTCTTTCCCTGGCTATTCAACACCACAACCGAGAGAAGGCTGTGCTGATGAATATCCAGGGACCCTCAAACCCTGGAATTGGCTATCTAATGCGTGGCGAACTCAATGTGTTGGTGAGACGAAAATGGGGGACCAACCCAACAATAGGGATCGACCGATACAGAAAAATACCGATCCGATACCGATTTTCCCCTCATACGCCGATCCGATACACCGATACAGATTTTTTTTAAAAAGTCAGTGGGTCAGAAAGTCAAACGCATACTTCATCATTATGAAACTGGTGTGCAAGAAAATTAAATTTCTTTTTTTTTCTCAGTGGTGGCAGATCCGCAAGTGTACCTTCGAATATAAAAAAAAAAAACCCAGAGTACACTGCATATAGGCCTAATCCCAAGAAGCCCTGCCCTGATTCTGGCAATGCACACACGTTGAATTCACTAAGCTGCTGTGCAGATGACATCATGGGATACAAGCGATGCTATGCAGGAAAGGTTTTTCACAAGCTAGGTGGAGTAGCCAGCGTGCACGGAAGTTGGTCGTATCGGCTAAAATATCGGTAAATAAACACCGATACAGATCCGATACCTATACACAAAAAATTCCGATAATATCTGTAAATACCGATACCGATATTAATATCGGTCTATCCCTACCCAACAACTACCGGAGGCCACGCTTCGAATTTCTTAGCAGACGAACGGTTGGCGTACGATGTTTTGAGTTCAAGTGGACTGGCCTGAAGAAGACGATCACCTGTGAATTTCCATCTCCAGGGACGCAGATCGTCGAAAATTTGCGAATATGTAGTGTGATATCTTGACTTTGTGAAAACAAGCGTGTTTTCCGTGATTACTTCAACTATGCTAGAGTAAAGGATTTTTTTTTTTTTTGCATCTGAAGTCTAAAAAAATTGCAATGTTTTCTAATTTTATTTGGCGACGAAGATTCACATTTGACGATTACCAAGTTACGAAAAATACTAATCTGCAACTACAAATATCACTAACTGGGTTCCCATTCAAATACTGAAATAAATTTTGTTAATTTTTCAGAGTAGTTGAGGTAAATTTTCAGGGTATTTATCGTAACTGTACGAAGGATTTTTTTTTGCATTCATTTTACCAGTTTTACTTTTTACGGGGCTTACATCGTGCAAAAGAGTAATGAGCCGAGCCCCATTAATGACTTGCAAGTATCAATACAGAAGTAGAGAGAACATTTTTTAATGCAGTATGCTAACACGGTAAGTTTTTATCCACTTTGAGGCTTATTCCTAACCTTTATCACTTTGCCTCCCCCCCCCCGGGAGTTTTCTGGTATTTTTGTGTGAAAAATCAGAGAATTCCATGAGTTTTCCCCGAGTTTCAAACGCAATTTAATTTCCCCGAGTTTTCTACGTTAGTGGGAACCCTGCTAGAATTTTCTTCGCTTGCACCGTCTTCCAGGCAAAGTACACCAACAATTGACGCGGGTTACGGAATGAATTGATGAGAATTTAGGCCAACAATTACCAACAATATTTTTTTTGCGTACTCAAGAAGAACGTACAACCACAGAAAATCCAAGCGATATTTCTTCGTTTTGTTACGAATGGTTGGAAAAATGTTAAATAACCTTTAAACATGCAAAATTCCTGCTAAGTGAATGTAAAAATTTATGAAGTACCTAGCCTAGACTAAAATCAGAAGACATCACCATCACATCAGGCAAGATGAAAAACTTCACAACCACGAAGACAAAAGGAGTGAAAGGAGTGAATAACCTTAAACACAAAATATAATGAGCGCAGGCTCACAACCATAACAATGAAATGCGTCGATTGTGGCATGTAAAACCTAGAAATTTATCTAGCAAAATTGTCCCTCTCTCCTTCTGGTGCCATGGCTACTGCTGGGTACGTGTGAAACACTAAAAGCTTTAAAGACACTTGAATGTAATCCTAAAACAATAAAGACGAAAAGCGAGAGTGTAGGTCTATAACCATAACGACAAATTGTTTTGTGAGTAGACCTACCGTGAAGAAGTTGAGTGTATGCCTACAACTACAAAAATGTAGGCTATAGGCCTACTAAAACTATGAAGAAGTGAGCATATGCCTACAACCACAAAGAGACAAGTGTACTTAGTGCAGGTCTAAAATACACCCATCCATAATAAAAAGAAAGGAAATTTATGAGGAATATGCTACTCCCCCCATTTCTTATAGGTGGAAAGGAAAAGCTGTAGGCACAACTGCTAGTCGGTAACAAAACACTGAAGGGACCAGCTGACACTGCGACAAAAGTTCAGTTTAGGGATACACCGAATAGTCATTAATTCGGTATGCGGCCAAAAAATTCAAGTATTCGGCCGAATAATGATATTTGGTATTCAGCGAATACTGATTTTGGCCGAGTAGTGATATTCGGTATTCGGCCGAATTAGTGATATTCGGTTTTCGGCCGAATAGTGTAAAGATTTGTTGGTATTTGGCCGAATATTTTTTAGTATAAACTTATGCAATTGTGTGAATGTAAGAACGTTTAGCTAAGCATTTACTTGTTGGTTTGTGAGGAATTACCTTCTGACATTTCTAAAAGAAGGAAAAAAATTATCCAAATATGTTTAAATTCCAGGTATTCGGTTAAGTATTCTGCCGAATAATTCGGTAGAATATGTAAATTGTTTGGTGCCGAATATTCAGTATTCGGTAGTTCAACTAATATTCAGTTGTATATTCAGTATTCGTCAAGTTGAGCATTCGGTTATATATTCGGCAAATTTTGTATTCCGTGCATCCCTAGTTCAGTTTAGCAAAATGTTACGAAAAGCCAACCCATCTGCACATTTCACACATTTCCAGTGCAAGCAAGAACTGGAGAACTCATCTGTTGTCTATTCAGAAAATCGTAGCCATTTCGTCATATCTGCGATACACTAACCCTAGAATGCATGTGAATATTTCTTACAGTTCCTATTTATGGCATTTTTTTTAAACCCATTTATCGAATTCGCACATCCTTTTGCAAAGTTAGAGAAGGTTATGTGAAGTTACATCTTGCGCTAGGTAGCCCATTTTAACCCAACCAGTTATTCCTGGCATAACAAAACGCCGGTCTAGTAGGAAGCCCTATTTTCCCACTACCCCATTTGTTGTCGGACTGTCGCAACCAGCGGAGGTGCACAGAAAGCTATTAGCTGGCCTTGCATTGGTTATTGGTGCAGACTTGGTGTTTGGCGTTCTAAGTGGATGTTGTGCCCAGCCACGCACTCACCTCGGCTCACGTGACGACCTAGACACAAAAGCGCTTTTTACAAATTTGTTATAAGTAAAATGAGGAGGAATAAAGCGTGTAGTCTACAGAATTTGCCACAGTAACTACTTCATACGCTTCCTTGGTGTCGAAATAAGATGTCACGACGTGCTTCATTGGGAATGGCTGTAACAATGTTCACCTATGGTACAACACAAACGAAATAGCCTCTGGCCTAAAGTTCGGCACAAGCCTAACTGGTGCCTAACTCTCAGAAAATCCGGAGTATGACCGTCCGCAGCAGTCAACGTACTTGACTATTTTATCTGGGAAAATCTGGAGTGTGACCGTGTCCAAGAATCACATACATACAGTACTTGACTATTTTATCTGAAACTGTACATTGGTGCAACTAACTTTAAAAAAAAAACATGTTAGTTATTTTTTTATGCTACGTTTTCTACCTTATCTTGTAATATGTGAAATGTAAAGATGCTATCAGTCTGTGCCAGTTTAACCTTTTAAAAATTGAAGCCTGATTGTATACTATTTTTTAGATTATTGTCTGTAGTTGCGCCTGGCACCATTGGGTTAACATAGGCTCATTTAAGGCTACACAACGTCACAAAAGTAGTCAAGTAATTTATGCATTTGAATAGTCACTATTTGTCATTCACTAATCGTGAATGGTTAAGCTCAACCCTCTCGAATGACAATCCAGCTGCAGTCGCCACTTGCCCAGTAGACCATAGAAAGCACTCGCCATTTCACAATTTCTACTAGCCACATACCAAATACATCCTGCATGATGCATAACTTATGCATTTCCTTTAAAACCAGTATTAATGCTGAAAAAGCAGTAACGTAGCCCATAAAAATCTGAACATAATGCCGCAAACCGTTCGTCTCTAACTTGTTTGGTCCCCGAGATATCGCTCTTTGAGTGTAATTGGGTATTGCTTGTCGCCATTTTGGCGAGTAAGGCTAAATTCCAAGTCGCCAACTGCTGATTTCCATTCTCCAACTGGCGAGTGGCGACCGACATTGGAGAGGGTTGGTTAAGCTAAATTTTTCCTGCTCAAAAACACCCACTTCAACTTTACGACTGTTGATAAAACTGACAACTCTGGCACGAATCAACTTGCACATTGTTAAGTAGGCCTACTGTAGCCGCCGAAAAAAAAATAAGGCTTGCAACTAAACCTTAGAAGTTGGCGAGTAACTGAATTGATCATACTAGCAACTGGTGAATGGGTAAAAATGTTAAGCAAGGTTAACCAGGTCTACTTTGCAAGTTGTCTGGATATTTGAAATGCTTAGTCTACCACGTTATCTCAGGCTACCACGTTATCAGGCCGATTGGCTCATTTTACTTTGGTTTCAGACAAATTTCACAGCAAGTACTTATGCAAAAACCAACTGGCT